>PVHX01011009.1:0-66592 GCA_004024805.1 Geosciurus inauris
GCTAAGTGAAGTAAGCCAATCCCAAAAAACCAAATGCCGAATGTTCTCTCTGATTAGTGGATGCTGATACATAAGGGGGGTGGGAACGGAAATCATAAGAGAAATGGAGGAACTCTGGATGCGGCATGGGGGAGGTAGGGGGTGGGAAAGGGGAATGGGTATAGTAAAGATGGTTGATTGAGATCGTCATCACTACCCTTGGTGCATGTATGAAGACACAATTGGTGTGACTTTATCTGGTTTGCAATCAGTGAAATGGAAAAACTGAGCTCTATATATGTACTTATGACTTGAAATGCAATTAAATAAACTAATAAAAAAAGAATATGTAACAATAAATCCCAATATTATGTATAATTATGATGTACTAATAAAAATGGAAAACATTTTAAAAGAAGAATAATAAATATAGTTCAAAACACACATATATACACACACACAGAGACTATAACACAGCACACTTAGTTTTGTATTTATGTATGGTATATTCTTATAATTCTATTTGGTGGGTTTTCAAATCAGTCTCTACAAAATAATGAGAAGAGCATTTTTAAAAGCTATGTAGATCATTTAAACTGTTGATCTTTGGCAGCAACACTATACATAATGTTTAACAAGTAGCAAATATTTATCAAGAAAAAATCTTTGGAGCAATAGACCAACTAAAATTTGTTGAATTTAAAATTATTTTCATTTGTCAGCCTAATCAAGGAAGGTAAACATAATTAAACATGCTCATGTCTCAGTTGAGTGTTTATTCCAAACACTGAACTTATCCAGTCTTTTTTAAATGAAAATACATCAATAATTGAACATCCTATTTTCATGTCTCTATGGTGGGAATATATGTCAAAATTTTATATCATTTTCATCCTCACCCGGGTAGAATAATATTCTAAACCACTGATGTGCATTTCTCATTTAATATGAATCTACAGTATCAGGATTCATTCTATGCAGTCATTTGTTTGATCAATACAGATTCGTATACATCTCCACTTGACTGAAAATATTTAGAAAGGTACTGAAAAGGGAGAATGCCTACAATATAAACAGTAACACCAACTCCAGTACTGATTTTAATACCAACACTGACTCTAATACCGACACATGGAGCACATGAGGCAGCTAAGTGTATTGATTGACATGAAGCTTTTCCTTCCTATGGGAAATTGCCTATACCATTTTTGTTTCTCATAAGAAGAAATTAAAATAAAGAGTCTAATTTCTCAAAAGCACTGAAGTACAAGCTGATTTTGAGCCCCTGACTATTAAAAAATACACACTTTCTACTATATCTCAGACAAAAACTTAGCAATCATTTTCACTTTCTGCTATATAGTATTAGAAATTATTATCATTACTTGATTTTCAGTATGAACATATTTCCTTAAACTTCTATTTTTTCTGCAGTGTTCTATTTGTGTCAAGATTTTCCAGTTCAAAATATTTCTAATTTTCAAAAAATTTCATAATATTCATTATATTCTATAAAATTTTACTGATTTTTATTTCCCATTTTTGTTCCCTCGATATGCATTCAATATTTTTTCTTCTCTCTTCTTGCTATCTGCTGCTATTTGTCAGTTGATGCCTTTTCTGGGACACTCTCTGAGTATTCTTCAGCCTTCTCCACTTCCCATCTGGCCCCATTTCAGAGCTACCAGTTGCCCACATGAAACTCAGAGCTGCTGTGCATTTAGTGGAACTTAGGAAAGACCAGGGCAAACAAGCCCTTTTTCTTCTTTCCTTTCTGCTCTTTTAGGCTTCATTAGTCCATTTAGGCAATATAAATTCTCTATACTGAAGGGGTCAAACAAATTTATAAAAAATCAAAAACATAATTGGTTCAACATCTAAAGTTGAAATCATTTTGAATTTCTTTTGGGGTCCTCAGAACAAAGAGGTTTCCCCAAGCAGCTGGGGCCAATATGAGCCATAACCTCAAATTTAAACCCTTATTTCAAGTCCTTCATACTGAAAACTCCAATTCCATCCCTCAAAAAAGAAAGTCCTACATAAATAGATGATCCATATCATATATCAATAGGTAAATGCAAATAAAACCATAAATGAGATACCCCTGTATACCTCTTATAATAACCAAAATCTGGTAATACCAAATGTTAGAAAGATGTGGAACAATAGGAACTCTCATTCATTCCTGGTGATAATACAAAATGGTACAGGTACTTTGGAAGCCAGTGTGACATTCTCTCACAAAACTACATATAACCTTACCACAATGAGAAGAAAACTCAAGTCTATACAAAAACTACACCCAGATAGTTATGTCAGCTTTGCTCATAATTGTCAAAAGCTGGAATCAATCAAGATATCCTACTGTAGGTGAATGGATATCTCCACCAGACAATAGCATATTATTTGACACTGAAAATAAATTGACCAGCAAGCCATGAAAAGACATGAGGAAACCTAAGTGTAAGGAATATCATTCAAGAACAAACAAAATGATGTTTTTCCTCAGACTAAGTCCACTAAAAGCCCATATTGAGGGAAGATTATTTTATCCATTAGCAGATCCTTACCTTCCTTTTGATTCAAAGAGTCTCTATCATTTTGCTTTTTAGGACTTCTGATTTCTTCTCTAACTAAAGTCTCGAAAATCTCAGTTAGCCTCAGATGTTTGATCTTTGATCACCTTTGGAAGGGTTTAAGTATGGGTTAAATTCCTGTTATTCTGAGATCTTATAATGGGAGTTGAAAATCAACAATATTTCCTGCCCTGCCTTATATTTTCAAACTAGATTTAATACAATCTAGATTTAATATAATAAAAACTAGATTTAATACAATCTTTTCTGTAAAAGTTGGCTTAATTTTATTCTTCTCTGATTTCATAGTAGCAACATGGAAAGAGGTAGTATATTCACTTTTCATTTTTCTTTTTTTATCCTTTTCTTTTTTTTTTTTAATATTTTTTTAGTTGTAGATGGACACAATGTCTTTATTTTATTGCTTTGTATGTGGTGCTGAGGATCAAACCCAGGGCCTCACACATGCGAGGCAAGCGCTCTACCGCTGAGCTACAATCCCAGCCCCCTTTTATCCTTTTCTTTATACTACAAAAAAAGTTTTATCAAAACATTCAATGTTTGCTTAGAATACATGAGAATGTCAGTCTACAAATCTATGATAGCACAGTATTAAGAATTCTAAGGCAAAATAATAAAAGTTGAATGTAAGAGATTTAAGGCCAAGCAAAGACTATTTCTTGTTTGATATTAATATCTACCACCTGTCATTTTAATAGAAATTAGATTTCATTTACTAGAATTTGCTTTTGCAATAAAAATATGATTATTAGCTATGGCTGCTACTGGTGAGAGTCAAAAAAGGTGAAGAGCCCAATTTAAACAGAGGAGAAAAGAAAAACAGAAGCCAGAAGAAAAGATAAACTTATAATACAGTTCACATTAAGTACCTAAATGTAAAATGCCTCTTGGGATTTTTTTCATATCAAATAATAAGAACTATAATGTATGTGTATCAGTCTTTCATTTGTTCAGTAAGTCAGTCATTTCCACAAATATTTCTCACTGGCATTTTGTTAGGTGAGGAGAGACATGAAAATATGTTTAAGACCTAGTCCATGTCATCTTAGATGATTTATCCAGTGGCTATTTATCCATAAGGCAAATGCACCTATAACTCGCTCTAAGTCAATTAATATACAAGTGGTAGAGTGAGTGCTCTAGCCTGAAGCACCACTACCCAGGGTGAAGTCCATAGACCAGTCTGGACTGGGCACCGTTTGTTTCTTGTCCATGATGAGGAAAACCCAGCTTGAGAGAAACTGTGTAGGGACCTTGATATCATCTGGCATTGCTGTAACTTTCCATAAGATATAAGGTCTTTAATAATGAATTTAATAGTGAAAATCAGAGATTAATGTTTTGCAAGCCCTTTTATTTCATTTTATTTGTGCCCTACTTTTATTGTAATTTACAGGTATATCAGTTTGCAATGGATTAGGAGGAAAATACTCGTTCTTCACTGATATTTTTAAAAACACTACAAAACTCCAGTTAGAATGGCAGCCGTCAAGAACACAAACAATAATAAATGCTGGAGAGGATGTGGAGGAAAAGGAACACTTCTATACTGTTGGTGGAATTGTATATTAGTACAACCACTATGAAAGTCAGTATGGAGGTTGCTCAAAAGATTAGGCATGGAACCACCACATGACCCAGATATACCACTCCTCAGTACTTACACTAAAAAATTAAAGTCATTATACTATAGCATTATACCTATGTTTACAGAAGCGCAATTCACGATAGTCAAACTATGGAACCAGTTTAAGCATCCCTCAAAGGATGAATGAATAAAGATAATGTGGCATATACACACAATGAAGTTTTATCCAGCCATAAAGAAAAATGAAATTATATCATTTGCAAGAAAATGGATGAAACTTGAGACCATCATTTTAATGAAAATAAACCAAACTCAGACAGTCTTATGTTACCTCTCATATATAGAAACTAGAGAAGATGGAGGAAAAGAAATGTGGCAGGGAGGATCTCATGAAAATCGAAGGCAGATAATAGAAGAAAGGGACCCCAAGGAAGGAGGAGGAGAGGGAAAGAGGAAACACAGGAGGAAATGATTAGTGGCCAAATTATATTGCTATATTGTGTGCATGTATGAATGTAACAACAAATCCCACCATTATGTACTACTATAATGCACCAATAAAAAAATGAAAAAAAAAAACAGTCATATAATACAAAAAAAAAAAACATAAAAAAAACAATCTAAAAAGTTCAGAGGCTAGGGACAGTCACTCTACTCCAAGGTAAAAATGAAGAACAAATGAAGAAACTAGCAAGTTGAAGGTTCTTGGGGGATAGCTAGATTTTTAAAAGGTAGATATTAGTTATATATTTTAGGAAAGAAATATAAGCTTGAATGTAAAGAGTACCTAAAATACAGCAAGTAAATGAGTTTGGCAGCAAAGGCACAATTATAGAAAAGTAGGTGAGGGTTTTAGGCTAGAATAAATGGAAAGTTCAGAAATGATCAGCATTTATTCTTTAACTTTTTAATGAGTTTCTATGTAATAGAGAATGATAAGAGGCATATCTTTCAGTGATGTGCAAAACGTATTGGAAATGTCACTCCTGGGAACAGGAAAACCAGTTAGACAACTACTGTAATAGCATGGAAGTGAGGAGCAAGACTTGGTGGGAGCTGGCATTGAGAACACACAGTCAATAAATACAAGGTTTCTGGGAGGTCTGACTGCTAGTTCCATCCAGTGTAGTGCACAGCACTTGAGCCAGTGGAGGCATCCCCTGCTAGAGCTTTGCTGAGCCAGAGAGAAACATTAGCATTTTAATAAAGATCAGGGCTTGAGAAAAGGAAGGACCAAAAGTGATTCTGAACTTCCTGTGTGGTTCACTAGAAGGACTTTTAGAAATCAAACAACTTCTGTTCTGGAAAGAAATCAAGACAGACTCCATGTTAGACATGGTTGAAGTCACACCTATTTGAAATGCAGTCTTAAGAGAAAGATCTAGATGGAAATACCAAGAGGTCAACTGTAGAGGTTTCAGTGTTGAGGATATAACATTTCCAAGAGGAAAACTGGAGGACACAATGTCAATCAGAGAGGAAAGAGGTCAAGGACTCTTCAGAAGGAGTCTGAAAGGAAGAAGGGTGGTAATGCCGAATGTCAGGAATCCCAGAGGGAAACTTTCTGGTGCCAATGTCCACCATGTTTTCTGGGACCATGAAGCCCCTGGTGGTGGGGGGCAGGGGCAGGTAGTTAGAAGTTCACTGTAGAGTTTTGAGGGAGACATTTTCTCAGTGTGGCCAAGGTTGAAACTGGGTTGAAGCCATTGACCGCAAGATGAATAAAAAAAGGTAATAACCAAAAGCTAAAGGCCATGGTTTTTTAAAAAGTTTGTAAAAATGAAGTAATATACATGGGTGAAGAAGGTAACAGAATTGCATGAAGGTTGGGGAAATGGAAATAGTAAAGTAGAAAAGGGGGGCTATTTGAAAGAGAAGCTAAAGAAGAGACAAACATTTAGAAGAAGAAAAAGGGGGAGATTCAGGAAACGGGTAGAAACTGGGAAGTAAGGATCAGCAATGTGTCTTCTGAGGAAGGAGGAAGGGCAGAAGAGACAAGTGGCCTTTTATATCTGTAAAATACAGAGGAAAACAGGAGTATTGACAAATTTTTGTCAAAAAATTTGTTTTGTTAAAAGAAAATTAAGTGCTTCCATAAAGGTAAAAGCTTGATTCCGCTGATATACTTCTGGCTGGCCCAGCTGACTGGATACTAACAAACTGTCATTGGGTCAAGGTTTTATAGAGCAGGGAAGGGACATCTGAGTGGTTGTCCTTGAAGTGTAGGCATCAGCAGAAGTGTTTTCTTTAACCAAAAGTTTGGATTTAGGGGAATTATTTCTGGTTTTTATGCCCTGTGCTGAAGCTCCCCAAAACATGAAAACAATATTTTATAAGAACTGTACTTACAAACCTCACAGTTCATCAGCTAGTCAAATTTCATGGAGTGGGGGAGCTGGGTAGAAAAGAAATGAGGCCCAGTTGGAAAGCAAAGGGAAAATCAGGGGACTCTGTCAGGTCTGCTATAGTTCTTTTACATCTTCATTCCTTGAACTTCTTCTCTCCACCATTAACTTTCTATCTTTCATGATTGACATAAAAATAAGTAAAGTCAAGTCATTCTTTCCTTGAACTATCTCTGATCTCCCTTATCTCCTATTCTTGCTGGTCAGGCAGCATGAAATCTTGGGTGAGCTCCTCGCACTGACAAGCCCCAGATGACCATTTTCTCTCTTTCTGCTCTCCTTTCAGTGATAGAAAATCTCCATTCTTTTCTAGAGTAGTCATACCCTTACAACCCTTTATCAAGGATAGTATAATAAAAACTGTATTCATTTAGTTTGGATCAAACAAAACAGAGCTTAAAGCCAGGCTCTGCCCCTTATACATTATATAACTTTGAACTAGTTAATTACCATTTCTGAGATTCAGCTTTTTCATCTTCAAGGTGAGGAAAATAATTTCTTTCTTAAATGTATTGTGAAGATTAGATTAGATTAAATAACACCAGTAAATCCCTTGTTACATTGTCAGGAGGACTGGGGACATGACAATCATTCTGATTAGTGTGGGTA
Organism: Geosciurus inauris; assembly: GCA_004024805.1. Taxonomy (NCBI): domain Eukaryota; kingdom Metazoa; phylum Chordata; class Mammalia; order Rodentia; family Sciuridae; genus Geosciurus; species Geosciurus inauris. The sequence continues at coordinate 7,179 of PVHX01011009.1, forward strand.
TGTGGCTTCTTTATACACAGTTGACTTCCTGCTGCAGAACTACCATAGCTTGCTGTTACGTTGCCTGGACACAGACAGGCACAGGTCAGCACTTGGACTCAACTAGAGACAAGCCTGACAGGCTACTAGTAGCCTCCTCTTCGCTCACAGGTGGAACCTAGAAAGAACTGACAGCTGTCTTCACAGTATCTCACCACCTGGAGGTGCACAGTCCACAGGAGTATCTGTCTGACTATGCACAGACATCACCCAACATTTCTGTGTCCCCCAGGACATGGCTGCCTAGGTTAGTCCAGCTCTCGCCCAGGGCAGACACCAGTCCTTTTCCTCCAATATTTCTCCCTTTTCCTAGATTTGTTTTCCTGCTTCTAGTCTCACATGGAATCCTTTAATATCAACCACATTGCATGTGATAAACTTGGTAGCAGATCCTCAAAGACAATATCAGAAGCCAGGCGTGGTGGTGCACACCTGTAATCCCAGCACTTTGGGAGGCTGAGACAGGAGAAATGCAAGTTCAAAGCCAGCCTCAGCAACGGCAAGGTGCTAAGCAATTCAGTGAGACCCTGTTTCTAAAAATAGGGCTGGGGATGTGGCTCAATGTTCGAGTACCCCTGAGTTCAATCCCCAGTATCCACCCTCCCTAAAACAAGATGATTATGAGAAATCTACTATATGCTTTTCTCCTTATTGGTACCTCCAGATTTCCTTTTGAAAAGTTGAAGTCATTCTTAGCCACTCATATCATATCCTCTAGTCCCTTCCATTAGTCCCCTGCATTATTCATCGTGTTCTTGTTTTCTTTGGGGGATTCTGCTATATGTGGCACACACTGAGACACACATACTACAAAGCAATACACACCAATTGTCTTCATCAGAGAGGTCCTGCAAATGGAGACACACAACAGCACACATTCACTTCCACCCCAGGAGCCTCAAGTCGGTATGGTTAAGCCTAGAATTGCATAGAAGGGACTTTCCTCTTATATTCTCCCCTGGTGGGAGGGGAGGTTGAGACACAAAATCGCTGGTACCTGAGGGTGTGGAGGTTAAAGCTCAGCAGCATGTGTCCTTTCTTATTCTCATCCCTTTCCCTCTTTGGAATTCTTCCCTTATTCGCATGCTTGAGCGCAGAGGTTGCAAATTAAATTAACGGCTCAGATGTTAAATCTAGTCAGCAGTTGGCCAGAAGGGTGTAATAATGTGTTTTGGATTCATTGCTAAAATGAGAGAGATTAAACATAAAAATCTGAAATTTCAGATTCCCTCCTCAGTCATTTCAACCTGCCTAGCCCCTGGATTCACAGGTCCTTGAAGATGGCGGAAACCCTGGTGTCAGGGCAGGCTGACTCTCAAAGAGGGCCACTCCTATTCATACACACTCACTTGGTTGGGGTGCTGGGAACACCCAAACAAAGCCCCTTCCCAGCAAGTCTTTCCATGGCAGAGCCTTCATCAGGCTGACAACTCAGTGCAAGGCATTTATCACATGCAAATCCCTACTTTGCCACATCTCATAGATCTCATAGTCTCCTAGAGTGGAGCTTTTTGTCAGAGCATGAGAAAGAGGGCAAGAAGCAGCCACCTGGGGTTTTACAGGAAGCAAGAGCCAGAGGGAGCCAGTTCTCCTTGCACCAAACTGCTTCATTAAATAATTCATTTAACAACTGCCAAGACCCTGTTGCTGCTTAATTACTTGCTTGCTTTCTTCTTCTCTTTTCAACTTTTCTTTTAATTGAAAATCCAAGCCAGGCTTGTCGCAGCCTGGGAAGTCAGATCGCTTGGAAACATCTTCTGACTCTGTCTCATTAGGTGTCCAGCCACTGAAAACTGTATGACAGTTGAAGAAGAGGATGTAGGAATAAACAAATGTCAAAAGAGCAGATTTACCAACAATGTCTAATGAGAAAAACAATACTTGGGAACACAGTTCGGTTTTCTATTTAACAAGCAAAGAAATAATCTGCAGTCATACGAATGTACTAGGAGCCTTAGAATAATTCTAGTAAATAAGAATTGGAGTCAGTAATAGGGAGGACAAACAGCAGGGTGTAGGCACAGCCGGTAAATCATTATCTTAAGGGAATGTGAAACCAAATGGGGAGTCTAGAATTTGTGCCTTAAGAACAGGGAACAGGGACCCATCTGAGCAATTTAAGTCAGAAATAAGAATTTAGTGTTGTGGTATAAGGAATGCTTTGAATTATCTAAACACACGTTTTCTAGATGCCAGGATCAGTGAGGATGCCCGGAAGTGGCCAAAACAGATTGATGCCAGTCATATGCAGACAGAGATACATTAAAAATATTTTTCTTCAAAATAAGCTATTCGATCCCAAAACACAAAAATAAAAATAAAAACATTTGGAAATGGCAGCTGTTTGAATATAAATCATCTGGAATCAAGTGGCCTATTTCTAGTCCCCTAGCTAAATTGTTTTTTTAATCATAAAACCCTACATATTATTACACAAGTGACTCTGTTCTCTGGGGCTATTTCTTCAGTTGTGAAATGAAGGGTTTGGAGAAGCTGCAAGGTATAAAGGGAAGTGTATCTCCTAGAGGTCACTAAAGCGTTTGCTTTTCTGGTGTTTAAAGCTTATGACATTCTAGCTCCCAAATCAAAACTTTTACAATGAACAAGAAATATAGATTGATTTTTTTTTCTAGGCAATGCTGGGGATTGAACCCAGGGCCTCACACATGGTAGGCAAGTGGTCTACCATTGAGCTACATCCCCAGCCCCAGACTGATTGATGAACTATTATCTTTGGGATGAGAACTAAGAATGGAGGATGGAAAGATTCATGAGAGCAGCCTCATTATGTTGCTATGGAAATAAAGCATGGTGGAAATCCTCTGCAGAGATCTTTCCCGCAGCTCCACAGCAACACTGAGCTGCACAGCTAGTGGTATTTGCAGCACAATGTCAGTGCTGAGCAACCTGGTCAAAGCCCAGATGACCCTCACAAGAGTTTAACATGAATGAATTTTAGAAGCAACACATGGTACATAAGTGCACAGAGTTTTAAAAAATGAAGTAGAGCGGAACGGCTTGTAATCAAAGCAACAATCTCATTCTCAGGCCTTCCTTTACTCTTACCTCTTTCTGGTTTTTCTGATATTGTCACTGTAGTACTCTAAAGTATATTTTTAATAGTTTCGTTCTGATCTATCAGCTTACCATTGTTGACTCCCTGCTATAAAAGATAAGATTCTGGTGCATCCCAAACTCCCCTCTTTTCAACTTTTTCATAATTTTATTATAATTATTCCATGAGTTTATTTTTGGCAATCAACAAATAGTGCCCAGAGTGGATGGATTCCCTTCCAGGTAAGCTACTGTGACCAATACCATTAAAAAGTAGATAAAATTGGAAGTCACAGCCAAAGCCAACTGTCCATAGCACATAACCAAAACTTAAGTCATCCTGATGTTCTGGAAACACTGTTTCTAGTCATAAACAAAACTCAAAACATATGCTTTACCATCTTGTCAGCAGGATTCAGAGAAATCAAATCAACCAGATATAAGCAAATCCATCTAAACAGTTCTGCTTTGCCCTGAAAGAATGTTAATGTAAAACAGCCAATCATAAAACAAGCCAAAAGACCTCCTCCTTGTTACTGATACTCCTTGTTACTGATACTGATAGATGATACTCTATGCTATCATCATACTTAATTCTTCTAAGCACTGTCCAGAGGTTGAATCTTAGAATTAAAACTAATAAACAGTATGTACAGTACTATGTCTTCATTAAGTTATGAGCTGAAGCTAGTTCCCTCCAAGTCATATGTTACAATGTTTTTCAATTGAGAGGAGCATGCTCTTCCTGTAAAGACCTAATGGATCCATTCCTTCTGCTCCCAGTTTGCAGAAAATCATGCCACCTCTTCCTTTTCTTCATAGTCCCACTGTGACCTTCTATTATTTGCGCGTGTGTGTGTGCGTGCATACTTGCAGTTCCTAGAGTGTCTGTGTTCTTAAATTTCCTCCTCTGGAAAAAAAGCATCCTCCCACATCAGAGCAAGGTTATCTCTGGTATTTTTGTACATTGCATCAATTATTTGGGATCCATTCCAGTCTTCCTCTTTGAAGATAAGCTACTTAAGCATATGTTTCCTGTTCTAATTTAGAGACAAGTCACATGGCTGTGTCTTGGGATATCTATTAAGTGGACTCCTGACTTAGTTCTGTAGATTTTTGTTTCCCATGACTTTCTATTTTGAGATGTTTCCACTCTATGTTTGTTGAAATACATCTCCATCCAGCTTCCTTGGAAATGACTTAAGGACATAAACTGTCTGAGCTGTTGCCATATCTAAAAATGTCTTTAATGTTTTCATGCTTATTTGACAAAACAGCTGGTAGGAATTTGAGATTCCCTGTAACTTTGAATGCATAGTTCCATTCTCTTCTATCTGGAATTACAGAGAAGCTTGCATATATGTTTCTTACTGGATCTCTAAAGGCATCAGCTTCCCCCTTTATTTTATTATTTTTACAATTTCTATAATTTCAGCAAACTCTCTCCAAAAGATCTTTTACTTTCATGAGTGATGATTTTTTTTTAAGTTCCAAGAACTTTCTACCCATTAGTGCTTGGACAAGTCCCTTCTTTCCAGTCTCTTTCAGGAAATTCTACTAATCAGAAGTTGAATCCTTTGGAGTCACCTCAATAGCAATAATGTCCAATAGAAATATAACATGAGCCACAATATGAAATACATACATACACATATATGCAACTTTAGCTTATCTAGTTACCACATTAAAAATGTAAAAGGGAAGGTAAAAATCATTTACATAACATATTCTATGTAACATGATATTTTATATATTTTTATCCAAAATATTATTTCAGCATTTAACCAATATAAAGATATTACTAAAGTGCTTTTACATTCTTTATATTAAGGCTTCAAAATCAGCCGGGTGTGATGGTGCACGCCTGTAATCCCGGCACTTTGGGAGGCTGAGACAGGAGGATCAGGATTTCAAAGCCAGCTTCAGAAACGGTGAGGTGCTAAGCAACTCAGTGAGACCCTGTCTCTACATAAAACACAAAATAGGGCTGGAGATGTGGCTCAGTGGTCAAGTACTCCTGAGTTCACTCCCTGGTACCACAAAAAAAAAAAGACTTCAAAATCTAGTGTACATTTAATTAGTATCCCACACCTCACTTCAGACTAGTTGTGCCTTGAGCACTCAGCCAGTTTGTGTCACTCAGTGTGGCTAACAGCTACTGATATTGTCGCTGTAGTACTCTAAAGTACATTATATTGTCTGGTATTGTCATGTTTGACAGTACAGATCTATAGTATAAATCTTCCATAATTTCTCTTTACCCTTACTCTACATTACATCAGAACACCTAAATTTTGTCTTCCAATCCTTCGACTGATTGTTTTATCTTTGCAACCACTTAGACTTTCTCAAAATATTTTTGCTCTCTTATTATTTTTAAGTGAAAAAAATGATAGATGCCATCTGGTTTTGCTTAATAGGTTCTTTCATCTGTGTATTCTAATAAAGATTTTGTTTTGCTTTGTTTTAGGGTTTTTTTCTTCCAGTTCTTTTCTTTCTTTCTTTTTCTTTTTCTGGAGTCAGTTTTTATGCTTATTTACTTTGGCCTTCATATGCCCGTTGATCTTGGTGTGTTCATATTAACAAGGACTCAGTTGACTAATCTAGGCAGCATGTAGATTTCTTCTATTTGGCATATATGGTGGGCAGAGAGGTGACTGTTAGGATACAGAACAAGGAGGAGTTTTATAAGATCAGCTCTAGCATGGTCATTGACAACCCCTACTTCCTTACAAGATTTTGTGTTTGTTTAGGGATAGATCATATGGTTTTTGGCAGGGCAATATGCTAATATACCTAACACTCACTGTGGAGGGTATGTGCTGGGAAGGGGGAGACACTAGCTTTTCCAAATTTGACCTTTCTATTAATCCCACCTTATCTCCACATCTTACTCCTCTCTCAACAATTTTGTGCCAAAGAATCTATTCCTGTATGACTGGCTTCCACTCCACTTTATTTATGAATAAACTTTCTGTTTCTAAAGAATGTATTAGAAACTGTCACCTGAAAGTAATCTAAACAGTCATGCCCCTCGTACATTGTCCAATTCACTTTTATGGGTTGTCTTGGTTTGAGGTTCCTAGAAGAAGCATTGGAGTTGGGAATTCTTATGCAAGCAACTTATTAGGAGAGAGGTCTCAGGGGAAAGGGAGCTGGGGTAGCAGGTCAGGGCAGGAGAAGGAGCTGAGCAGGCTATAGTCTCAGCTGCAGCCCAGCTCCAGCCTGACACCCTGGGAAGCACTAAAACAGGAATTGCCCAGGCAGTGGTGAACCTTGAACATATTCACAAGAACTGGGCTAAGAGTATGCCTCTGGAACTTATTAGTAAATCTAGAAGGGTCACTAACAGCTTTCACAGCCTAGTATTACTTTACTTATAAAAATCCTTGTCTATTATTTTTTTTATTTATTTGTTCTATTTAGGTTTACATGATAGCAGAGTGCAATCTGATTCATTGTACACAGATGGAGCACAACTTAATCTAGAAAGATAATGTATATAGTCAGTATTCCATCCTGAATAGTTGTTCCTTTATATTGTTTTGGAAAACTTTGTTCTTACCAGGAAAAGAATATGTCCTTGAATAGTACACATAAGCCTGTTATTCAGAGAAAAAGATCTAAATTAGAAAATATCCAAATTCTTCTAGGAGAAGTGGCTGCAGTACAGAATCAACAAACATTGACTACTTATTGAAGCATTGGCTCTTTTCCAATATCTGATGTCACTTAATCCCAGACCACTATTTTCATTTATTAACAGAGGAGTAAACAGATTCAGTAAGAAGTTCCTTGCTCAACATTTTGGAGAACAGAATAGAACATAGTGTACCAGGACTTAACTCTTTATCTTTTATCCTATTTGACACCATCCATCAGCTTCTGTGAAATGAGCAACAGCACCCTGATTTAGTCACAGTTGTGGGAGCTGAAATTCTTATAAAAGAGAATCGTATCTGACCAAAGAATTACACATCTCCATGATCTCCTCTCATTTTACAAGGAAACAGAAAGAATCCTTATCCCAAGTCATGTGCTATGTATTTAAATATAATCTTTTATTTAATTCCCCAAATAACCTATAAACTACCTGTTTTTAAGTAGTAAAGTTTCACATTCTGAACAATTAGGTAATTTTATTAGAGCAAAATAAATAGCAAATATCGGTGTTAGGATTTAAATCCCAGGCTTTAAATTCCAAACTCATACTGTTCACTAATGATCAGGTAGACATCAGTTCAAGAGTTTGAAAGCCCCTTTGGTGTTCATTGGATCTAATTAGGCCCAGACACAACACCAGATTTAATCAGTTAGTTGAATTTATTTTAGGTCTGTAATTGATAGAATAATACCCAATATAGTGCTGAAGTCTAAGCAATTTAATGATTCATACTTATCATGACAGTTATAGTTTATTAGCAAAACAGAAACAAATCCCATCACTGTCATCCAGGAGATCAACGATGGGAAAATAATAAGATTTTCATTTATTTTCTGCACCCATTTGCCTACTAGCAAACACAATTAATCTACCCCCAAGATATTTTTATCAGCAATAGATTAATCAATCAATCAGACCCTCATCATACACTTTCATTAACCCTGAGAAGATTTGACATCAGTAGATATTATAAGACTGCTTCTAAGATAGTCTTCTTTGGGACATATCTCATAGCATTTTTTTAGGAATTACCTGGATTCATGGTTATCTAAACCCTTTCATTTGCACCTGACCCCCAAATAAATTTAAATCAAAACATGAGCAAATAAAAACCTTTTGTATATTTTTTAGAGCTTAGACTTGAAAGACATTAGAATTAATCAATAACCCTTTTCACAAGCCCATGAGAGTCTCACGCTTATAACATTCTTCATGTGTTTGCTGTGGGATCAAGTGTCTAAATGATTTTTAAGTCCTAGAGGAAGATAAGGAACTCCTAAAATCACATAATAGTACTTGGGTTTTACTAGGCCAGGACATTTGTTCTAGAGAATGACATCAAAATGATAAATGATTTGTCTCAGCAAGTTTCAGTCATGGCACTGGGAGAGAACAAGGACTGGCTTAAATCTGTTGTTAGTGTGCTAAATGCAATTTGATCTAATTGAAGGGTTATTACTTTTTATACCCAGTAAAGTTAGGAATCAGATTGGGCTCCACATTTCAATAGCACAAGATGGTAATGTCTGCACTAAGATTTGTTTTGGGGTTTCCAAAGATTCTTCCCATCATTTCCTTTCATGGGAAAAGTTCCAAGAATAGAAATGAATGATGTTAGTGAGTGGAAAAGATATCAGAGGCAAACTGTCATTAGACAGGACAATCACAGAGTACTGTTCTTACTAAGCACCTTTCCACTTCCTACAGAGATTTCTTCTACCACTATGTTCATTTCACAAATTAAAAGTGAGACCTAGATGACAATAAGAGAAGTGACAACTGAAACCATCATACTTCTCTATCTCCATGTAAACAATACTAGAACTGAATGGTCATAGAAGGGAGACCGCTAGAGGAAAGGCACCCAATAGAGGAAGGGGATCAGGTGTGAGAGGAGGTGTGCTGAGGGCTAAAGTTGACCAAATTATGTTATCTATATGTACAAATACATCACAATGAATCTCACTGCTACATATGATTATTATGTACCAATAATTTTTTATTTTAAAAGATCCCCATGTAACTGTTAACACTGAGCTTAAACTACTATACCATAAATTTTGCTCAGCCCTAACCAGTTCCTCCCTTACAATGACCTTAAAGTAACACATCTACCCACCAGGCCCTAAAACCCTATAAACACTCTGCCTTAATTTCTCAAAATGCTTTCAAGGCCTTATCTTCCTCTATACAGTAAATCTGATGACTTTAGATTGCTCACCAGTAGGTTTTTCTGGTGCTTAATAGTCGACAACAGTTTTGGCTCTGTTTATTGGGAGCTGGCCATGTGCCTAGGGTGGTAGTAGGTGCTTTACATACATTGTTGCTGATTTTTGCAATAATTCTCTAAGTAATGCTGTTATTTCTAATGTACAAAGAGGAAAATGAGACTCAGAAAGGTTGGTAAACTTCTCCAGCTAAACAAATAAGAACCGGCAATCCAGATGTCAACCTGAGTTTGTTCCCCAAAACTTTAGACTCACCAGGTAGCTCTGAAGTCATTTGAGAATATAGCATAGAAATGTACAACCCTTTCTCTTCCTTACACCTATGATAAAACTAGAAAACTATTGTATCATTTCACCTCTCCATTCGATTTTTTTAAAATATTTTTTAGTTATATATGGACACAGTGTCTTTATTTTGTTTATTTATTTTTATGTGGTGCTGAGGATCGAACCCAGTGCCTCACAGGTGCAAGGCAAGCGCTCTGCCACTGAGCCACAACCTCAGCCCTCCATTAGATTTTATTTACCTAAAATCATCATTATTTATAATTTTAAGAGTAGCTGCAGATGAAATAATGTATTTTGACCTATAAAAGTCTTATATCATCTAGTACTTTCCAATTGCCTAGAAAAAAAGAAAATTTAGAAATCTTCAACTCTACTTCCCATTACTTTATGAATAATTATTGTCATGAATTTTAATTCTATAAAAAGCTTAAGCTATATTTGAAATGTTTCTACTGTTATATTACTCGATATTTGTTTTTGTTGACCCATTTATTTAACCTCATTCAATAGTCTTTCTTTTCTGCAATTTTGAGCTTCCATCTGTGATACTTTTTCTTCTGCTTAAGGAAACCCTTTAGTTATTTCATCCCTGTCAGTCATCTGGTAACATATTCTCTCAGTTTTTACATTTGAAAATTCCCTTATTTTGCCAAATATGTGGAGGAAATTTCACTTGAAGTATTGCTCCAGGTTAGCATCTACATTCTTTCATTAACTTAAAGATAACATTTTATAACTTTTTTTCTGTAGAGAAGTCAACAAAAGTCAGAAGTCAATCTTTCTTTTGAAGAAAATCTACCCCTTCTATTTTAAACACATTTTTTGTCTTGCCTTTCCAGAGGTCTTACCATAAGGTACCTAATATGCTTTGTGTTTTATTTTGTGTGGGTTTCATTGTTATTCTTTAATTTGTTGCCTGATGTCCCCCTTTGGCTTGGGGAAATTCTGACCATTACCAAGTTGGTGATTGGAACCTATTCTCTCTCTATTCCTTTTGCTATTCTGTGTATCCTGAGTCTCTCATGTGCTTTTTTAATCTTTCTATCCTTCTGCCTCTTTATTCTTTAGCTTGAATATTTTCTTTTGACATATCTTCCAGTTAACTTTTTTTGCTAGCTGTGAATCATACATTAAAAGTTTAAGGTTGTCATTTCCATGATTGGAAATTTAAGGTTGTCATTTCCATGATTGCAATCTTTATTTCTAGAATTTATGTTTACTCTTTTTATAGTTTCCAATTATCTGCTGAGAACTACCTTTTCACTCTGTGAATTTATTGATGATAGGTATTTTAAAGTTCACATATGTCAATGCTATCATCTGATTCACTTGTAGTTCTGTTTCTATTTTCTGTATTTTCTATTGGAATTTTTGGTCGAGTCTTCTCTCCCAATATAACTGATTATTATTTTTATTGAGTTCTGAACTATATAATAAATGTATAGAGAAAACAAGAAACTACAAATATTACCTCCCTCCAGAGAGAATTTCCTTTCTATTTTGGCAACTAAGGAAAGACTGCCTTAATCTAATCAGTAACTGATTTGATTGGTTTCAGTCCTTGCGTAGACTAGTCTATGGCAGATCCTCCTTACTCCTAACCTAGACTCTTACAAATCTCAAATAATCTGTTGGGTGTTATTGGTATATTTCATCTCAGCCTTGCTAGGCCCTGAAAGTCTACTTTTCATACCCTCATCTCTGAGAAACTGTCAAAAACTGTTCAGCTTAGCTTTTTAGCAATCACCATGAGGGCTGTGAAATACTAGGTCTATCTCTTGACTCTCAAAATTTTTACTTGCTCTCAGCCTGAGGAGTGTTCCAAAAGAACCTAGTTCAGTATTTCTGTAAGAACTTTCTTCTTTCTTTTTTCTTAAAAGAAATTAACTTACTCCATGGGGGTTTTTTCCTACATAAAATGAAGACCAGGTTTTAAGTAAGTCAAAAATTTTTGCCACATGCACATCAGATAGAGTACTAATCTCCATGATATATAAAGAACTCAAACAACTTAACACCAAAAAAATAAACAACCCAATCAATAAATGAGCTAAGGAGCTGAACAGAAACTTCTCAGAAGAAGACATACAATCGATCAACAAATATATGAAGAAATGTTCAACATCTCTAGCAATTAGAGAAATGCAAATCAAAACTACTGTACGATTTCATTTCACTCCAGTCACAATGGCAGTTATCAAGAATACAAGCAACAATAAGTGTTGGTTAGGGTGTCGGGGGTAAGGCACATTCATACATTGCTGATGGGACTGCAAATTGGTGCAACCACTCTGGAAAGCAGTATGGAGATTCCTTAGAAAACTTGGAATAGAACCACCATTTGACCTAGCTATCCCACTCCTTGGTCTATATCCAAAGGACTTAAAAACAGCATACTACAGTGACATAGCCACTTCAATGTTTATAGCAGCTCAATTCACAACAGCTAACCCATGGAAGCAACATAGATGCCCTTCAATAGATGAATGGATGAAGAAACTGTGGTATATATACACAATGGAATATTACTCAACATTAAAAGAGAATAAAATTATGGCATTTTCAGATAAATGGATGGAGTTGGAGAATATCATGCTAAGCGAAGTAAGCCACTCCCAAAAAACCAAAGGGTGAATGTTGTCTCTGATAAATGGATACTGATCCATGATGAGGGAAGGGGCATGGAAAGAATGGAGAAACTTTAGTCAAAGGGGAGTGGAGGGAAGGGAAGGGACATGGGGACAGGAAAGATGGTGGAATCAGATGGACAACAATGCCCTAGGTACATGACTACACATATGGTGTAACTCTATATTGTGTACAACCAGAGAAATGAAAAGCTGTGCTCTAATTGTGTACAATGAATCAAAATGCATTCTGCTGTCATATCTAATTAGAATAAATAAATTTAAAGAAAAAAGAATTTCCGTCCAGGCATGGTGGTGCACGCCTGTAATCCCAGCTGAGGCAGGAGTATTGAGAGTTCAAAGACAGCCTCAGCAACTTAGTGAGGTGATAAGCAACTCAGTGAGAACTTGTCTCTAAATAAAATACAAAAAGGGCTGGGGATGTGCCTCAGTGCACGTGAGTTCAATCCCTGGTACAAGAAAGAAAGAAAGGAAGAAAGAAAGAAAGAAAGAATGAATTTCTGGCTAATTTAACATTTGAAAATGCTATTTTTGTTAAGAATTCACAATTTCAGTAGCATAACTTTTTTTTTTCTTTTTCTGTTTTTTTTTTAGTTGTTCTAATCAGTTATGCATGACAGCAGAATGCATTTTGATTCATTGTACACAAATGGAGCACAACTTTTCATTTCTCTGTACATGATGTAGAGTCACACCACATGTGCAGTCATACATGTACCTAGAGTAATGATGTCCATTTCATTCCACGATCTTTCCTGCCCCCATTCCTCCTCTCCACCCCTCCTCCTTTGCCCAAAGTTCCTGCATTCTTCACATGCCCCCCACCCATCATGGATCAGCATCCACTCCTCTTAAATATTAAAAAAGTAAATTCTTAGGAGGTAAAAAGTAAATCTAAAATAGTATCTGTAGGAAACAGTATATGTTTTCTAGTTAAAACAAAAATCTCCCAGCAAGTTTTATTCATTTTCTAATAATACACACCCAAGCATGATTGTGATTGTTTCTGCTACCCATGCATCTATTGTAAGCAACACTTTCACCTACCTCTTCTTTGAGGACAGTCTCCTTTCTCCACCTCCTATCAAATCACCTAGAAGAAAAGCAGATGTGGGAATTAGTACATCAGAGACTGCAGACTGGTAGAGAATTTTTTGTTGTTATTTTTCAGAACAGGTAGCAAACCAATTGGCTTGAGATCACTTATATGGCAACAATTTCAAAATATTGATTTAAATTATTAAGTTAATTTAGAATGCTGAATAGGTCTGAGTCCAGGCTAATTTTTGAAATGTGATTTTGAAGACATACACATTTTCTTTGTGCATAACTCCTACTGTCACAGGTCCTCTGAACTGTCTGAAGTTCCAGTCTCTCAGGTTCACCTCTAGCCAGTTATCTGTACATACCCAAGTGACGTTAGCTAATCATGTTCTCTCACCCCATGCACTGTCATTTTTTAAATGGGACTCATAAATGCTACAAATGCTCAAGCTTGAAACTGCTAAGTGAAAACTGATAGAATTCCAGGGAACTTGGCCCATTCAGAGGATTGGTCTTGGGATGTGGCATCCCTTCCTTCTTTGGCATCTCAGAGACCATACCAAGCAGCTGTAGACAATACTTCATCACTTACCTGATCTTGGTGATTTTGTCAATTTAATTAACCAGATTCACTGGTCGATTGTGTCTGGATGTGCTTTCCTTTTCACAAATGAATGGCCGGTGAACTGTTAAACTTGACTTTGCTATCAGGATGGTCAGGGAAACTAGCAAGAGTGCCAGGCATTAGAGCAAAGGTCTTTTGTCTTTTTCATTTAATTTCATTTTATTCTGACAATGGATGTGAAAGATGGGCACTGGGCTTTCAATTTTCAACTTAGGAAACTGAGACTCAATTGAGTAACTGGACCAAAACTAAATCAGAAAGTCACAGAACTGGTATTCCAACCATGGCTAGGTTCTAGACACTCACCACAAAGACTTTCTGATACATAATGTGCCATTTGTCTACTGAGTTCTCTCTTTGAATATAAAATTAGAAGAGTAAAATACTCTGCTTGCGTTTATTTTTGTTATCAAAAAAGAAGAGGTTTTTATTTTATACATTTATTATTTTATTAAGTACTGGGGATTTAACCAAGAGGCTTTAACCACTGAGCTACATCTCCAGGCCTTTTTATTTTGAGACAGTGTCTTGCTAAGTTGCTTGGGGCTTCACTAAGTTGCTGAGGCTGGCTTTGAACTCGGAATCCTCCTGTCTAAGCCTCCCAAGTTACTAGGATTATAGGCACATACCATCATGCCAACCTATATGTTTATTTTGCAGTGCTGGGGATTGAGCCCAGAGCCTCATGCATGTCATGCAAGCACTCCACCACTGAGCTACATCTCTAATCCAAGAAAGCAGGTTTTAAAGACAAGTTTGATGATCTATAATATGAATGATTAAATAAACAATTAGACAGAAGTAAAAATAATGACAATAATCACACCAAACAGCTGAACAGTTGACATGCACAGTGGGAGATACAGAAGTTAGGTTTCGTGTTAATTGATATTTTAGGATTTATTTTATGTTTTTATCTCCTAAAATTAAATAGCTATAGTTATGTTTTTACTATGCAAATTAGAAATGCTCACTGCATAAAGTAAAATGAAGCAATATAAAACCAGATAAAGAAGAAAGTCCTCAGAAATCTCACCATTCCAACATAATCATTGCTCTACTTTGAAGAGCAATTTTGAACAACACATGATATAAATATGCATACTTTTGGAAAACTGGACTATGTTACACATGCTACATTTGTAATATGCTTTTGGCACTCAACAATATAAATATTTTTTTCATTATTGTGGAACAATAATGAGTATTAAGTACACATTTATTTGCTCTCTTCTACTGATTGTTATGGTATGAATATGGAATGTTCTCCATGGGCTCATGTGTTGAGACTTGGTCTCAGTGCAGCAATGTTCAGAGGTGGGGATTGGGAGAAGTGATTGGATCATGAGGGCCCTGATTTCATCAACGGATTGATCCATTGAGGGATTCATACCTGGATGTCATTATTGAGAGGTGGTGGAAGCTTCAGGAAGTAAGTTCTAGTTGGAGAAGTAGGTCTCTTGGAGTGCACCCTGGAAGGGTATATCTTGTCTCCAGCCCCTTCCTTTCCTTTCTTCCTGGATGCCTTGAGGTGAAAAGCTTTCCTCTACCACACCCTTTCCCCATGATGCTCCGCCTCATTACAAGCACAGAAACAATGGAGCCAACTGACCATGGACTGAAACCAGGAGCTAAAACAAATATTTGGTCCTTTAAAGTTGTTTATGTCAGGTTTTTTGGCACAGCGACAGAAAACTGGCTAACACACTAATATATATTGTTTCTAATTTATTATAATGACAAATAATACTGCAATTAACATTTTTGTGCACTCTTGTCCTTTTCGTACTTACAACAACTGTCTAGAATGAGACTTATGAGTAGCAAAAGATATTTGCATTTAAATTTCATATGCATATTATCCAACTAACTTTCATAATGATCTATGTAAATTGACATGCAACCCAATTGTTTGAGTTAGAATATATCTTTCACTCTCTGATATTTTCTTCTAGTCTGAAGGAACTCAATTAGCATAACATTTTTGGCTTCTCTCTCATTATGTTAATATATTACTCTGACTACTAGTGTGACCTCCCATATTGTCAAATATTAGTTGAATACTTTCAACTACTTTCATGTCATCTTCAATGTTCTATAGAGATAATGCATCTTCTTTGTTATTGATTTACAAAAATTCTTTATGATTAAAACTATAAATGCTCTCAGATATTACCATTATAGTCAAGATTTCTAGATTCACCTGAGAGATGGATGATCAGTTTATTTCATTTTTTCCTAAGCTATCTAAAAATTTCAACCATAATTGAAGGATGCTGCAATTGGTATTACATTAGTCCTTTCAGTAGGATGCCCTGAGACTTTATCCTATTCTTCCTCATTCCTAGTATAAGAGATTGGGCCATGATTCTAAAGGTTTTATTGACAAATACACTCACTGTAATTCCCAGTTATCACAAGGAGAAAATACTTGTGAAATTCCCAATTATCACAAGGAGAAAATAGCCAAAAGAAACCAGAAAAAAAAAAAAGTAAGACAATATCAAAACACCTAATTTAAGAGTCATTACAATCCAAGAAGAGGGAGAGAAAGAAATTATGTAAAGAAAATATTTGAAAAGAATGTCAGAAAACTTCCCAAATTAGCTGAAAAAAAAATAAAATAAAAACTTCACAAATTTAAGCAGCTCTGGGATCCAAAATAGGACAAGCCAAGAAAAATCACAGATAAATCATGATCGAACTGCTATAAAATTCAAACCAAAAATAAAGAAAACAATGAAGGTAGTAACAGAAAAATGACACGTTATATGCAGAGAAACTGTGTAATTCTCATTAGAAAAGCAAGGAGTTGGTTGAATAATATCTTAAATATGCTAAAATAAAAGAACTTTCAACTCCAAATCTATATCTAATGAAAATACTTCTCAGGAATGAAGGTGAAATAAAGACAGTCCAGATGAAGAGAGTACCAAGAGAATTTGCAACTAGCAGAGTGACTGCAACAGAAATACAAAAGGAAGTTCTTCGAACTGAAGGGAATTGATACCAAAGGAAACTCTAGCCTTCAGAAATGAAGGAAAAGAAACAGAAATGAAACTGTCTGGGGTAAACCAAAACATACAGCATGAAATATATATGATGGTTGAAAGCAAAAATTCTAGCATGGGGCTCTCCATGAATATAGATATAATACATATGGCAACTAAAACAAATTGTGGAGTGGTAAATGGACCTATATTTTACTTGAATGTTAGAATACTAACTCCACGTAGACTCTGAAACTTTTAGTATATATAAAGGATCCTTAAGAAAAAGAAACTTATAGAAAGTCAAAAATTTCAAAAGATAAATTAAAATGGAAAACTAAAACTTATTAAAATATTCTAAATAAAAGCAAGAAAGGGACATAGAAGTAAGACCCAATGATTTTTTAAAAAAGGAAATACTGAAATTATAGTTATAAATTCCATCTTGTCAATCTTTTGATTAACTCTAAATGATTCTAAGCGGACCTATTAAGATATAGAAATCACCAAATTGGGTAAATAATGAAGACCCAACTATATGCTGTCTACAAGAAATCCAGTTTAAATGTAAAAATATAGATATATTAAAATTAAAAGATGAAAAAGAACATAGTATTAAAGTACTAATCAAAAGAAAGTTGGAGTGGCTATAAATATCAGACAAAGTAGGCTTCAAAGCAAGCAATAATATTATGGATTATAAATAAGGCAATTAAACAAGAATACTTAAAAATCTAAAACTGCGCTGGGTGCAGTGGCACTTGCCTATATCTCAGCTACTCAGGGGGCTGAGGCAGGAGGATCAGAAATTCAAGGTCAACCTGGGCAACATAGCAAGACCATGTAGCTCAATAATAAACTGCCCTAGGATTCAATCTTCAATATTAAAAAAAGTAGGTCTAAATATCTGTGTACTTCAACAAATCTTCAAAATACTGGATTAGAAACTAGCCATCTACAATTACAATTGAAAATGTCAATATTCCTCTCTCAACAATCACTATGATTCACAATATCCTGTAAAAATGTGTATTTTGCATTTTGGGGGTAACATGCTAGATAAATATCAATCAAGTTAAGTTGGTTGCTAATGTTGTTCATTAAATTCTTGATCATCTTCATTGATTTTCTCATTTTCTGAGTTCAACCCTCTTATCAATCCTGTGCAGTAGGTACCATTATTATCCCTGTCTTACAGGTAAGAATATTGAGACACAAAGAGGTGAGGGTTGCACAGAAAATAAATGAACACACTGAGGTTGGAACCTAGGTAGTCTTGATCTAGAATTCATGCTGAAACCACCTTAATTAGGCAGCACAACTCTAAGGTCACATGAACAAATAAACTGAATGTCATTTAACTATCTGCAAGTTGTGTCATTGACACATTGGAAGAATTTGGATGGATTTATGGGAGAAAGATAACATAGATTAGCTGAGTCCATTCAAGTGGTGGGGCAACACCCACAAGGAGACACAAGGAGGAAGTAAAGTGGAAACTGAGTCCAGCAGATATAGGGTTGAAAAGAGACAGAGTACTGAAGGGGCCACATTAACATGGCTTAGTCTGGCAATTGTGAGCTGTGAGCAGGAATCCCCTGCACATCCCAGAGAGAAGCCTCTCAGTGCATTGAAAACCCTTATCCATCCAAGAATGTAACCTCAAGGATTCTTTGAAAAGTTACCCCAAATATTTTGGTTTAGCATAATTGTTTCATTAGCTGCTATCATCTTTCAATACAGGGAAGATTTAGAATTAAATATAGAAATACTTAAGGGAAGCTGAGGCATAATATTAATATTTTGTCTTAAATTTATGCATATTTTGTGTGTTTGAGACTCTACAACAGAATTTGGTATATTAAAGAAATAGCTTATTTTTGTAATTTTAATTAAAATTTCATGGGTAACTGAGTTGTTGGCTTGTACTTTTAAATTTTTTTTAGAACTTCAATCATACCTTTAAAAATGTAAAATAAACATTTTAACAAATAATTAACATTCCCACAATTCTTCTCTTTATTCCTTATAACAACATTTTTCTGTCTTTTGGAGGAAATATTATTGAAATTTTGCTTATATACTCACAAACTTATGATTTTAAACTGAAATATTACTAAACTATTCTAAACAGTATTAAAGCACTAAATAACACTTAAGATTCACCATACATATTAATCTAAGCTATTGAATTCATAAGAATAACTTGAACAATTAAGGTACTTAAAAAGAAATAAAATATATTAATTTATAGATGCAATTTAAAATATTTAAATGAGTTTAATTAACAAATTTGCAAATAAGCTCAAATAATTACAATGAAATCATGTTGTGTTTACTATATTGTTTCTTATTCTTGCGCACTCAGGAAAAATACAATTATGCTTCCTGGCCCTATTAATACTTAAATTGGGATCTTTTAATTGGATTCTAACCAATGGAAATATGTCACATTGGTCTCAGATGGTTAAGGGCAGGAGTGAGTGGAAGCAAGGTACACTGCAAAAAATTACAAAAGAAAGTAGCCCATATCCTTGCGTCACCTTTGGAGCAGACATGTCCAGGAAAATCACTTGACCTATATCAGGCTGTGACTAGAGTAAGCAATGAATCTGTAGTGCAATTAAGCACCTGAAATTTGGGGGTTATTTGTTACTGCAATAGAATTGAGCTTATCCTGACTAAAATAATAATCAAAGGCTCCTTTATAGAAGTTTATTAAAATCTAGTACATTTACCAATAAAAATTAAATTATAAAACTGAATTCAATATGTTAAAGAATAACTAGGTATTTAAATCTGTAACTTTAATAACTTCAGCACTAACTTTTCACCTCTAAATTTATTATGAAAATTTTCAAGTCAATAGAAAAGTTGAAAAATATTATAGTGAATACCTAAGCCCTTCACCTAGAATATACAGTTTAGATTTAATGTCTGTTCCATCAAACATCTGTCCTTATCTTTATCTATCAACCAACCTTCCATCTTATTTTTTGATATATTTTGGAGCAAGTCACAAAAATCAGTGCATTTCCCCCAAAATACTCAGCCCAAGCTAATTACACTAACTATAAGTCAATATTTGACATTTTTCTTTTGAGTTAAAATTTATATACAATGAAACACATACTTTAAGAGAAAAGAGAGCACTTGTGCAACCCCAAACCCTACTAAGATTCAGGATATGTCCATTATCACGAAACATTTCCTCAGGCCTCTTCCCAGATCATCTCCACACCCATATCCAGAGGCAACTACTATTCTCAATTTTGCCACTGCAGGTTTTGCCTGCCTTTATACAGCTTTATGTAAATTGGATCAACATGGCATATAAGCATTCGTGTAAGACTTCTTTCATTCAGCAGAATGCTTTTTTGATTCAACCATGTTGTTGTATGTCTCAGAAGTTTCTTTCTATACTTAGTGAATACTATTCCACTGTATAATTATACAATAGTTTGTTTATGCAATTTCTAATTTAAAAGATTCCTAGTTTATTTCTAAGTTTGGAATATTATAAAGAAAGCTGATAGTAATTTGTCATACAAGTCTTTTATGGCATGTTTTCATTATTCTTGGGGAAATATGTAGGAAGGGAGTTACTGGGTCATAGGAAGAGCGCAAGTTTATTTAGTTCTATATAGAGTTCATTATAAAATATCTTCTCCTAAAATAGTTGTACCACTTTGTGTTCTCACTAAAAATGTATAAAAGTACTATTTATGCCACTAATTCATGAGCATTTTATCAAATGTTTTATTTTAGTCATGATAATAGATTCCTAGTAGAATCTTATCATTTTGATTTTCATTCCCATGGTGATTCATTATATTATTTCCTTTGTGAAATATCTGTTCAAATATTGTGTCCATTTTTTCTATTGGATGGTTAGTCTTTTTGTTATTAAGTTGTAGGAGTTCCTTAAATACTCAGGATGCCAAATCCTTCATCAGATATATATATGTATTGCAAGTATTTCCTCCCAAACTGTGGCTTACCTACTCATTCTTGTAATGTTACTTGATGAGCACATTTTAACTTTTAGTAAGTCTCATCAATCAATTTTTCTTTTATGGTTATCATTTTCTATATCTGAGGAAATCTTTGTCTACTCTATATTGTGAAGATACTCTAATATTTTCCTCTAAATGCTTTGTAATTCTTTTATGTTTAGCTTGTGACCCATCTCTAATTAACTTTGCATTTAAGTGTGAGATGGCCACTGAGGTCAATTACTTTCCCATATAGAAATCCATACAACCCAGTGTCATTTCATTTCCCCATTGGATTATTTTGGCACCATTGGCAAATATCAAATGACTGTGAATATTAAATATAAAACCAAAATATTTTGTATATGAAAGATGTTCTCAAGGACACCATAAAATGTACAATAAAGAAGTGGTTTAAAAAGGAAATTATTTAGTGAGATCTAGCACAAAATGACCTTGGTCATTTTGCTTTCTTGGGGAAAGCATAGAGGAAGACAGGAATGCTGTAGAGAAGAAATAACCACAGGCTCAAAAGAGCAGCACAGTGCAAAAGCATATCAGATTCCTGTGGCTGAACATAGCACGGGGGCCCAAGGATGAGTCCCAAGCACTCAATCAGGGAACAGGAGCAGTAAGCAATCTCCTGACTGACAGAACCATTAAGGTGGGAAGAAAGGCTACCTAAGACTAGCCTACTCAGAATGGTAACTAAGAGCATTCCAAGGAATCCTAACATGAAAAGATGCTACCAGGGATGACAGGGAATGTTCTGCTCCCACATACCCTTAGTTCTTGTCACCAAGTAAGACAGGGAACTGAAACAAATGCAGAGGAAACCCAAATTGACCAAAATAAAACCTTCACTACATCAAAAGGCAGGACATTTGAAATGGAAATGAACTTGGGTTGGATTTCCCAGTCCAAGGATTTCCTACATGTATTTCTAGGCTTATAATTGAATCCATCATGTATTTATTACTTAGGTGCTGTTTTTGGAATATCAATGTTTGTAGGGCAAGCTAGAAAGAATAAGATCATGAGAAATCTGAAATAGTTGAGGGGAAAACTACAAAAAGGGGCAAAATGCAAAATACATTGTGTCTTCTTGACAGTTCCATCAATAGAGATAGATGTTTTTACCACCCTGGGGACCAGACCATAAAACCCAAAACATATCCAGGTGCATGACTTTTGCCAAGAGCCTAGGTCTAAGAGCTATCTCATAATTTGTCCTTCCTTTCCTGTGTGACCTGTACCAGGTCATCTATAATCAAATAGATGATAAGAGAAGCAGCTTCTTTATAGAAGAACCTCAGCTAGTTAATATCAAAGGAGTGATGAATTAGAATATTCCTATTTTACAACTCCTGTAACTATCATGGTTTTGGATGGTCATTAATGATTGACCAAACCATAAAGTATGAAACTTATGGAAATTTTCTATAAGAGATCAAGCAGATAACACTTTAAACCACTAGTCTATGTTAAGATTGACATTATAAGAAAAACAGCCAGAAGACATATGCCTCCTGGAATAATGAAATAGGAAGTAAAACCTATGATCTATTTTTTTTTTTTTTTTGGTACCAGGGATTGAACCCAGGAGTACCTAACCACTAAACCATATCCCCAGCCCTTTTTTATGTTTCATTTAGGAACACAATTTTTCTGAGTTGCTTAGGGACTCACTGAGTTGACTAGGGCCTCACTAAGTTGCTGAGACTGGCTTTGAACTCATGATCCTCTTTCTCAGCCTATAAGCCACTGGAATTATAGGCAAACACCACCATGCCTGTTTCTAGGACCTATTCTTAACAATAAAAATATAGGAAATAAATTTAGCCTGAATCAGAGCATCCTTTAGAACCAAGGACAAGTGTTTAAAAGTAGAAATAGAAGAAAATGAAATGTGTTAACAATGTCATAGGCAATTGGCAAAATCTAGAAATAAGAAATTCTACAGGAAAAAATCAAGTTCACTTTATAAATGGAAAAATAAAAGGAGAGAGAGGGCCCTACAGATTTTTTTAAAGACTAAAAGATCCATTGACCTAATGCAATATATGGACCTTTTTTCACAAGAAGGAAAGGAAGAAAGGAAAGAAGAGAGAGAGGGAATAAAAAATTTGCATATTCATTAGTAATGTAATATTAAGGAATCTTGACAAGTTTTTAGGTGTTCAAAGATGTTATGGTAACATTTTAAGAGGTCTTTTATATTAGTGATGTGTACTAAAGTATTTATGAATAAAAGCATATGATGGGGCTGGGGATATAGCTCAGTTGGTAGAGTGCTTGCCTTGCATGCACAAAGTCCTGGGTTCAATCCCCGGCACCACACCAAAAAAAATGCATACGATGACTGGATTTCTTCAAAATAATCTAGTGGTGGGAAGTGAGAAGAGTGAGAAGGTATACAAGTAAGATTTGCCATATATATTAACTGTGGAAATCATGGAATGGGCAGAGATTCATTATCCTTTCCTGACTGTATTTGTTTCTGTTTTACAATAAAAAATTTTAAATAGAAAGAAAGAAAAGGAAGGAAGAGGAACAATTACAGAATTTTATGTTTGAAAATAGTAAAATCCTATAATTGAACATTCCCAAGGTGTCTCTACAAGATGTCTTTGTTCTTTGGAAGAGAAAGTGGAAAATCATGCACTCAAGTAAACTTACAAAAATTAACCAAACTAACATAAGCAGGTCCTATTTACCCCAGGCCTTCTTAAGGCATATAATATTTTATATGCCCAATAAATTGCTAAAATAACTATAGATCATGTATTTTCTTAGCTTCATTCATACTTCTTGCTATTAAAGAGCAAAATAGTCTATGAAAAACATTCATTCTAATTCAGTCCCTATTTCAGAGATGATAAGACCAAGGATAAGGGAGACTTTGGGTCTTTTCCAAGGACACAGATCAAAGCCACCTTAGATGTAAAGTCCCTCTCCATTCTGTGAACCTTTTCTCAGAGCGTTTTCTACTACTGGGTGCTAATGTCATAACGATAACTGACAGAAAAATACTCTTTAGCTTCTGCATTGTTCCTTGGATATTAGCCTCACTTTAACTCTGAATTTTAGAGGACCAGTCATTTTGTCTCTTCTTAGAGGTAAGGAAAAGGAAGCCAGAGAGGGTGAAATCATCTTCATAGGTACCCAGGTATTTTGGTGGAAGCCAACATAAAGACAAGACTTGGTTTATCAAGAGTCACCACTCACAGTAAGGATCTGAACACATAATAAAATGACAATTTATTTCCTTAAACCTATGACTAGCTCTTGTGGGAGGCTTCTTCTCATGAGTGCCTTCTCCATGAAAGCAAACTGAAATAATTCTCTGGTTCCAGCTCCTGCACTCACTAGTTGTGTGATCTTGGGCACATTGCATAACTTTGCTGAGCCTGCAGAATGGACAGTACTCACAGGGCTGCTGTGAGAATTAGATGAGCTTATATATCTGAAGTTGAGAGAAGCCTGGAACAGAGTAAGCACTGTGTTTGCTACACTTAGACACAAAACTACAGCATTAGTCAGAAAGAGCCAAGCCTCAATTTGCCATGTGATGTTCCACAAGGCAAAATGAGAGGACCATTCCATCTGATTATGCATAATAGGCAGCATTAACTAAAGGGACTGTAGAAAATGAGCACTAGCTTGCAGAAGAGAGAATTGTCTTAGAAATGCAATAGTCATGGAAGTCAACTATCTGTGGATAATCAGAATGACTGTCTCACAGATCTTTAGGCTTATATTTGAAGCTCATTTTTAATTTGGGGCAGAACTTTCTTTTTTTTTTTAAATTATTTTTGGTTGTTGCTTGACCTTTTACTTATTCATTTATTTATATGCGGTACTGAGGATCGAACCCAGTGCCTCCCACATGCGAGGCAAGTACTCTACCACTGAGCCACAATCCCAGCCCCAGAACTTTCTTTTTTATCATTTCACAGCTCTCTAATAGAAAGGCTTCAGCTTCTCATTGGATCAATATTTCAACCAGGAACTTTTTACTTATGCTAGCTATTGAACAGAAATGCAGAAATTACCTGGAGGTTTGAAGAGAGTCAATCTGTCAAAAAGAGTTTGTCTATGTAACTAAATAGGGAGAAAAAAGCCTGGTCTTTCATGTTTCTGTATCCATTTCCAGTATATATGAAAAACACATGAGAAGGAAAAATTCCATCAGAAATGAGGATCAAATAAATATCAAAGGTAGGAATGGTGATGCACAACTATAATCCCAGCAACTAGGGAGGCTGAGGCAGGAGGACTGGAAGTTTAAGGCCAGCTTCAGCAAATATTTTAGTCATCCTTTTTTTTTTCACTATGATTAGAAGTCCTGACCAGAACAATTTTAGAGGAGAAAATTTATTTAGGGGCTCATGGCTTTAGAAGTCCTCATCCACAGACAGTTGGCTCCATTCCTCAGGGCTCAAGGTGAGGCAGAACATCATGGCAAAAGAGTGTGGTGGTGGGAAGCAGCTCACATGATGATCAGAAGCAGAGAGAGATCTCTACTTGTCAGATACAAATATATACCCCAAAGCCAGGCTCCCAAGGCCCCACATCGTACAGCCTCACCCCACCTGCCTTCAGTTACCACTCAATTAATCCCATCAGGGTTTAGACTTTCTCACAACCCAATCACTTCTCTGAATCTTCTTGCATTGTCTCACACGTGAGTTTTTGGGGACATCTCACATCCAAACCATAGCACAATTTTAGCAATACTGTCTCAAATAAAATTTTAAAAGGAATGAGGATATAGCTCAGGGGTAGAGCAACTCTGGGTTCCATCCACAGTAAAACAAACAAACAAACAAATAAATAAATAAATAAATAACAAGCTGGAAATAAACTAGAGGATCACCAAATAGAGTGACTTCAAATTTGAACATATATCAGCACTTGAAGATCACACCATACCCTATAAATATGTACAATTAAAATTATAATTTAAAAAAAAATAAATGAAAAGAGGGACCAGAATATCTGTTAAAATACAGAACCCAGGCCTCATCTCCCCTGATTCTGACTTAGAAGGTCAGGGGTGCAATTTTGGAATCTGCATTTGATTTTTATAAGTAATCTCCCCCAACAATAATTCTGAGCTAAATGTTGAGAAATACTGATGTCATCTCTAGATCCCTGCAAGTCATAAGGAAAGAAATGAAGCCACACAAGGTGAGCCAGTATGTGGCTTTGAGCTCAAATCCAGTCTTCACGATGCTCAAGTCAATGCTCTCCCCTTCACCATGGCCTGGACTTGAGGAGAGTTTAAAAAGACAAAAGGTTCTTGAATCTCCTTTTAGCAAAACCAGTTGCACACGATGATTGGATAAGCTGAATCTGCTTGAGACCTTGAAACAAAGATCTGCGTGGTGGGAACACACTCAGGTAAGCCCTGTCACTCCATGTAATAGGGCTGGCTTGGAAAGAGTTGCTTCTGTAAACATTTGGTGATGGCCATGGGTGGGGAGGATATTTCCATTTTTAAATTCTGCTTGATTATATCATCAAGTGTGCTGTCTCTGTTTTGCTTTAGCTTCCCCCAAATTCTCTGCGGAGAGGAACAAAATATAACACCCACTAGAGTTGAAACTAGAACTAAATATGTCAATTATGGCCCTACCCTCCCAAAGCTCTTATAAAAGGACAGGTCTAGGTAACCACCTTAGATTCCAAGTGGCCTGTCCCACTATCCAAAGAATTTTTTTTTTTTTTAATCAGACCAGGGATGAAATCCTGGTCCAAAAATTAGCCACACCTCTCAGTTTATAAGATCACTTGGAACGAAAGGCTTTCCCCAAATTGAGATCAGTTTGACCAAACTCTCATTGCCAAGAATTAAATTGAGAATCAATGAGAAAATCAAGCAATTGGCAGTAAAAGCTGAATTTAAAAGAAGGTGCACAACAGTGGCCACAGGGGAACATGTGAGATTAGGTTATAAGTAAACAAGTTAAAACTATCAAAAGCTATAAGAAGCAAGAAGCCATAAGTACAGAAAAGACACAGAAGAAATGTAAGGAACCCATAGACCAGGGTGCATATAGTGTTGAAGAGATGCGCCTTGCACAGTGTCTAGCTGAGAGGGGAGACCCAATGGAAATCCAGTTTACGTTTCTCCCTCCAAATGGTGTTATTCAGGCATGGCTGTGCCCATCAGAGGAAGGTGAATAGACTATCTTGGTCAAAAGCACTGAGGAAAAAAAATAGGCTGATTCACTCTAAACCAAATATCTAAAAAACATTAAGTTCTATCAATGTTGCACAGACCAGTTCCAGGGAAGTCCCCTTGTCTGTCCCGGTTGCTGAATGACCTTCCAGTTCTATGGAATGTGATGCTTCCCAGGAAGCCTGGACAATAAGCTTTTCCTGGGTTCCCATGAGGCTTGGCTGAAACTCCTGCTTTCTTTATTCTTATGTATATGCTTAAAATAAATCACCACAACTTTATATTGTGAGTTAGCCTATTCATTCAAGTTACAGAGTGTCTTAAATTAAACATAAATGTCAACTGGTTTGCCCATCACACAACCTCATTTTTTTTCCTCCATAATGCTTTGGAATACTATGCTGATGGGAATAAATTCCTTCTGAGGTTGCAGTTGCTTTTGTACTGCTATTTTAACCAATTGCCACAAAGTGGCTTTAAAACATCACAAATGTATTACATGACAGATCTGCAGGTCAGAAATCTGACACAAATTTCAGTGAGCTAAAACCAAGGTCTCAGCAGGGCTGTGTTCCTTCTGCAGGCTCTAGAGGAGAATCCATTTCACTTCCTTTCCCAGCTGCTAGAGGGTTCCTTTCCTCCTGGCCCCCTTTTTCCTGTCTTCCAAGCTGACAGCTGCCACTCCAAACCCTGCTTCTGTCACCACATCATCCTCCCTAATTCCGCCTCTCTTGCCTTCCTCTTTCACTTACAAGGACCCTTTGATTCCCTACATAATTCAGGGTAATCTTCCCCACCTCAAGATCCTGAATTTAATCGCATCCTTGATGTCCTTTTGCCATGTAACATTCACAGATTTTCTGGCTTAAGACATGGATACCTGTGAAAGACCACTATTTGGCCTACCACAGACATCAAGTAAAGCCCTTATTTAATGGTTCACTTTCTCAAATACCTTCAGGTGGATGGTCAATCTGTTGACTTTGCATAAAGAAAAAAATGGTTCAGAATCATGACAGAGACCAAAGGATTACATACAAATTTATCTTCCATTGAGGTCTTCAGTGAAACTAGAGGATATCCTGAGTGTGAGAATTTTTTTTCTCCAACATAACTTTTTATGAGAGCTTTGAAACATGCAGAAAAGTTGGATCCTATTCTCAGTACCTTAATACTAAATATGTAGATTCTATTAGCATTTTTCTGTTTGCTTTATCACATAGCTATGTATCTTCCCATACGTCTATCCATCATTTTATCTTTTTTTTTTTTAAAGTTTTTTGTAGATGGACACAATGTCTTTATTTTATTGCTCTGTATGTGTTGCTGAGGATCGAACCCAGGGTCTTACGCATGCGAGGCAAGCGCTCTACCGCTGAGTCACAATCCCAGCCCCCATCATTTTATCTTATTTTTAATGAATTTCAAAGTAAATTGCAGATTATATGCTTCATCCATAAATAATTTAGTATACATAACACTAACTATATATTAATATTGTTTTATGATATCTCTTTGAGATGTATATATACCAATAAATAAGTTTTGAGATTTCTATACATCACCTAAGAGAAAAACTTACCAAGTGAAATGTTGCCGGTAATATTCTTATTATGAGATTCAATGAGCTAGATATTTTCAGCCATGGTGTTCAAACCTAGACTTCCTTTCTCTTCTGCCCTTATAGAAGAGAATTCATGGCAAGCATCTCCTATAGCACATGGTCAGGAGCCCTCCTAAACATTTGTGAACTCATATTTTAAGCAGTTTAGTCTTGGTGCTATAACCATGACTTGGTGCAATTCCAGCTATCTCTGACACTCTCAGACCAGTTTCAATTTCTGTCCAAAGGAAAAAATGTTTGCACTGAAAAAAATCCCTCTTTTCTCCATCCACATGTATAGCAGCTCTCTTTAGTAACCTCTATCACATGTCCTGAGGCCACCTCTGATTTGAGTTGCCACTATTATGGACAGTTCCATGCGCCATGACGGCATGCCATCTAAATAGCCACCTGTGTCCTTCCACTTTTTCACCTGAAATCCTTTCCAAAGCTATGGACGTCTACTCAGTCTAGAAGTATAAGGGAATTATTATTGTCGAAGACTGTTCCAGGACAGTCTTCAACAAACGATGAAAGAGCTCCAAAGCCAGTGGATCAATGCCCCAACCTCCAGGTGTTTGGGTGGACAACTATAAGAAGCACTCTATTCTCAGAAGACTTACAACAATTTATCCTATTGCCTGTGGCAGTGACCCCATCCATCCACACCCAGGCTTAAATATCCAATATCCTTTCTCTTTGCCCCCCCCCACACCACCTCCCTCTCTCACTGCCACTCTAGGTCACATCACATTGTTATGAATACAGCAATGACACCCAAATGTATTTTCCTCTTTGACCTCAAATTTATTCTCTACCCCCTGCTTTAAAAGAGCATACCACTGATCTATTTAAAACACTTCAATTGTTTCCTTCTACACCAAAAACAAAACCAAACTCCTTGTCATGACCTATAAAATCTTTGATGTTCCAGTCCAAGGCCAAACTTCCAACCTCAGCTCAATCACTCCTCAGCCTTTACCATGCTCCAGCTACTACACTCTTTTTGCAGTGAACATATAGAAAATAATTATACTTAGTGCCTTTACACTTCTTTGTCTCCTCACCTAGAATCCTCACCTTCCAGATATTTGAATAATGAGTTCTTTACATGACTAGCTCTTTTCACATTTTTAGGTCCCAACTAAAACTTCTTAAACTTCTTTTCAGAAAGGATACTCTAGCCACCTTAAATAAAATACTCAGCAATACTATGAATTTCCTTCATGTACCTTATGATGATGCCAAGCATTTATTTGCTTGTTAATTTTCCTTCTCTTTCCATTGGGATGAACATTTGTTATAAGCAAAGAATTCTCATTTTCCATTGCATCTTGTAATGCATTGCTTGGCACAGGAAATTTTCACAAATAATAAAAAAGATTAAAATGGAGAGGAATAGAAAATTCACAAGAACTAAAAACCCACAAAGGCATTTCTCTTCTGAGTAATCAAAGATGTGATTTAAAACAATGAGATATTTTATATAAATCTAGATTAAAATGTTCCATTCTTAATCAGACTAGCAAGAGTATAGTAATTCTTTGCAAACAGGTACAAATCTTCTAGACAGCAATTCAGTAAATTGTATCAACAATAATAAAAATATTCACACTCTTTGACATAGTCGTATTACATTTGAAAATTTATTCCAAGACAATGATATAAATAAATACATGGAAAAGCTCTATGCATAAGAATTTTTATTAAGGCTATATTTACACAGTACATATTGAGAACAGACAAATAAGTTATACTATATTTACTTGTGTGAAAGGAATTAAAAACAGTGCTCATAGAGGCAAAGTATCAGCAAGCAAATATAACCATGTTATAAAATTGAATTGCAAAGGCATGCTATGTTGCAGAATGCATGTATGCTATAGTTTAAAAACATAAAAAGAATATTGAAAATAAAATATACAAATATGGAACAGAGAAAGGTGGTGAGACTGAAATTGACTTTAAACTTAATTTTCCAAATATTTTGTGTTTTATTATTACCATAAAATAATAATCTGCCCTACTTATCTAAAAAGATTTTTTAATGAAATAAGACTTCATTGATTCACCCTTTGAATATTCGGTTCTGACATATGCCAGTAAATGTTAAATCCTGTGCATTGATAAGCCCATTTGTCTTAAAGACCTTCATCTTGTGAAGTAAGAAGATATACCTAATTGCAATGCATAGTAAAATTTAATGAGTGCTATGAGGATAGTATAAAATACAAAGATATCTATATGAAGAATAAACAATGTCTTATCCCCCATCATAGGATATATTGTTGCTTTCAATATGTAATTCCTATCATGAGGTGTATCAGTCTGTCACATGCCACCAAGTCTCAAAAGACCAGTGCAGATATTTCTGCCCAGGTGACTCTTTCAGGCACCTCTTCTCTAAATAATGACTCCAAGTTCTTCCCATTCTGTGATGTTGGCATCCTCCATGTTCTCTCAAAGAGGGAACAAGAACCAGGGAAAAGCCCACCAGAAGCTCAGCCAGTTTTGCCTAAAATAACACATCTTATCCACTGACATTTCACTGACATCATATACCTTATCCTTAAATAATTCAATATACATAACACTAACTATATGTTAATATTGGTTTATGATACATCATAGCCACTATGACACATCATAGCCACACGCATTATTTCAATGAGTGATTAGATCCTACCTCTAGAAGAAAGGTGGCCACAAACTATGGTGTCTGAGCAGCCAATTCCCAGCACAACCAGTCAATGGCTGTGCAAGCCTGGGGACACGTCCACAGCAGGCTGCTAGCCGTCTCTGGCACAGGGAGCAATGTGAGAGTGAGCTCAAGTTGTGCCTCTGGATTCAAATCTCTGCCGTCAAGTAAAAATCAAAACCAGACTTCCGGGAGACACTTCAGTCTAAAAGATTATTACAAGAGGGAGGGAAAGAACTGTAGCACAGGGAGACTCTGATATGAGATGGGCAAGTGCCTCCATGGTCAACAGAAAGGGTCTTTTCTAGGAAGGAGTACACAGTGTTAGGAAGCACCTCTGTGGGAAAGTGGGATGAATGTGAGAGGGTGGGGAGGACCATGACCCCACGGGCAGAGCACATTTACGCCGAGGCCAGCCTTTTCTCAGGAGGGGTTGTTAAACACGGTTATTTGCCAGCTAAGGCTGAGGATCGGCCAAGGTTCAGAAATCTTGGGGAAAGGTAGAAACTTAAAGTTAGGGTAACAAGCATTTTGTTCTGATATCAAATCAATAGGGACAAAAGAGTTCGGCTCATTTTTTCGGTGAAGAACATGAATTTGGAGGCTGCAACTGGCCCTGTCACAGGTGAACAAGTGCACCTGTGAGTCTTTCCGAAGTCATGGGAGGAAGGGTATTTCTTTCCAGTAAGCCCCTTCCCAGAATACAGAGGAGGTGGAGACTTCTTTCGAGCCACTGCTCTCCAGGAGCCAAGTCCTTATGTAAAATTGAGCATTGTCACTGCCCTCTTAATTACAGTCTTGATCTGTTCAGTCAGCTGTAACAAATGTGGGAGACCATGCAACTTATAAACAGGAAAGGTTTACTTCTCGCAGTTCTGGAGGCTGGGATGTCCAAGATCAAGAGACTGGCAGGTTTGGTGTCTGGCCAGAGCCTTCTGTCTGGTGCATAAGCTACCGACATCTTGTTACATCCTTACATGGAGGAACTTCCCAGGGATCTCTCTAAGAGGGTTCATGAGAGCTCCACCCACATGACCTAATCTCTTCCCAAAGGCCCCACCCACCTCGTAAGACCTTCACAGTGGGGATTAAGTTTCAAAGTAAGAGGTTCATGGGACACACTCAGACCAAAACACCAGCAGTATGCCCTTGTGGCAAAGACATGTAAATTTTTACCAAAGTAATTTTCTCCTTGGTACAAACTAGTATCTTCCAGTCAGATGACTAAATTTTCTTTCCTTTTTTTGGTACTAGGGATTGAACTCAGGGAGGTTCAATGGCAATTTACCACTAAGCCACATCCCCAGCCTTTATTTTATTTTTTTTAAACAACCTTTATTTTATTTGTGTATGTATTTTGTATGTGGTGCTGAGGATCGAACCCAGTGCCTCACACGTGCAAGGCAAGCGCTCTACCACTGAGCCACGACCCCAGCCCCCCCCCTAGCCCTTATGTATGTATTGTTGAACCCACAACATAAAGAAAGGGCCACCAACTCCAATTTTAAATCAAATTAAGCAAGCTTATATTGTGTGCACATTAGCTGTACAGCAGCTGTTTCTCCCTGCAAACAGGGTCAGAGATCAGCAGCCTGGTCTCAGAGCAGAAAGGCTTTTATATCTCAAAGAGTTACAGAAGCAGATAACAAATTAATAAACTTATAGTTTAATATCTCTAGGTAGGGAGTAAACTCAGACTTTAACCTTGGAGGCATCTTTGAGATTTTAGGGAGGGTGATTACCCAGTCAAAGTTATCTACTCAAAAAGCTGGGTTCTGGGCTGGGGTTGTGGCTCAGCGGTTGAGCACTTGCCTCGCATGTGTAAGGCACCTCAGCACTACATAAAATAAATGAAGGTATTGTGTTCATCTACAACTAAAAAAATTTTAAAAATTTAAAAAAGCCCAGTGCTGAGGGGTTCAAGGAATCGGCAAGAATTCCTAACAAGCTGAACAAAAATGAACTTTTTTATGACCTCAGGATGAGATGGCTCCCAGACTTAAAAGAGAATTAGGCTGGATTTATCAGTATGTATGTACGCATGTATGTATGTATGTATTTAGAGACAGGATCTCTCTAAATTCCTTAGCGCCTCAATAAGTTGCTGAGGGTGGCCTCAAACTTGGGATCCTGCTGCCTCAGCCTCCTGAGCTGCTGGGATTACAGGTGTGTGCTACTGCACCCAGCTTCATGACTAAACTTTAGATAATAGAATGAGAATGGAAATGTATGAAATATGTGACATTTCCAGGACTAGCCCACAATATCTTCCCACATGTGATCATTTATCCTTTATCTCCAAGACAGAAAGCTTAGAAAGTACTTGTTAATGGCAGAGCCACAAGATATAAAGGGCCAAGTCCCTTTCCATACATGAGAAATAAGTTTCAATTCTGTGGAGTCACTGAGATGATTTTGTTTTGTTTTATTTGTTAGAGAAGCCAACATAGCTTAATCTTTCTAATCCTTGAAAACTTTTGGCATAAATATTTGCCAAAAACTTCTTACCACTGTGCCTGGTACATCATAAGCCTTCAAAAAATGTTAGCTGTCATTATAAATATCATTCTATGTTAGTACAGAAAGTCCTAGCAGAGAAAAGGGCATTTGAGTTGTTCTTTAAAGTAACGGTAGGATTTCAACAGACTGGAAGTCTCAGGAACATTTCAAATGGGATTTATAATGTACAATAGGCTAGAGAGAAGGAATGGTTCAGGAAATGACATTGGTCCAGTTACACTGGACATTTGGGAAAAAAAGAAATGATGAGGGATAAGATTGGAAAGTTGATTGCTGCTCAATACTAGAAAGTCTTGGGTTAATACCTGGGCTTATGCAACATCCAAGCATAGCCACCCCCACCACCCAAGGAATAATTTGCATATTAAGAGTCCTGAGTAACTTTTTTTCCAATTCTTAGAAGGAAGACAGACCTACTAATAATTGTTGAATTCATTGAAGAAGCTTAGATTGTCCTCAAGTCTATCAATGATAGCAAAGCAGATGGAGTGAGTAGAGACTGTGAAAACATGTTGTCATTCCACAAGTAAGTTAAGGTGGCAGCAGATCCTCAGACAATCGTTCTTCATTTGGGTCTCAGACCTCTTTGAGAATATGATGAAAGTTAAGGATCCCCTTACAAAAGAGCAAATATGAGTGCTGGGTTATAGCTCAGTGGTAGATAGAGCACTTGCCTAGCATGTGTGAGGCACTGGGTTTGATTCTCAGCACCACTTATAAATAAATAAATAAATAAAATAAAGGTCCATTGACAACTTAAAAAAACAGAATTTTTTTAAAAAAAGTAAAAACAAAAAAAAAGAGAGAGAGAGAATATGAATATAAATGCTAAGTCCTGAGTTCATCATGGACCCCAGGTTAAGAATCCCTGAGTCAGAGGAATCCAAAGGAGAGAAGCAACCTGGTTGGTGCTCAGTGTAGCATCTCTGGCTAAAAAGTGACAGCTGAGCGTGTCCTTCTAATCCCTGGTGGTGGAGGCACCATGCTGCTGGCAAACTGATGTGCTGATGGTGATACTAAGAGCTGGACATCGTGGCACAAGCTGCATTGTGATTTCCAGTACTACCCATAGTGTCGTTGAACAAGTTTGTGTAACACTCTGGGACTGTTTCCTCATCTGTAAAACAGAGTTTCTCAGAGGATATTTATGAAGGTGCTTTATAAAAGTCCTAAATACTGAATAACTATATAAAATTAATGCTAGTTATTTAATAAATTACACATAACTTTCTACTTTGCTTCCTCAAGGGCTAAAATTTTGCCTCTCTCTCATTCTCATGATTATGTATTAAGACAACTGAGCCAAACTATATCCTAGGTGCTAGGGGGGGAAATAGCAAATAAGATCCTGTCCCCATCAACAGCACCATATACAGATGATTGTTATCCTCTGAGCTTAATTCTACTCTCAAGTTGGGTTCCTCTAGAAGCCAACCCTGAAACAAGTATTCAAGTGTAAGCAATTCATTTGGGAGACCCAAGAAGCATCTGTAAGGGAGAGAAGACCTGCAAGGGAAATGTAGACTTCGTTCCAATGACAACCCCTTGAAGTGGCTCTGCAAACATTTCCCTTGTGAAGTCCATGCAGTTGTTGTTTGATACCAAGGTTTTGTGCACAGGGAAAGTTGAAAGGAAGAGGCAAGCCATGAAAATAATAGCTAGGATATGTTGGGTCCTTGCTCAGAATCAACTATTGGGTTAATTTCTATATGTGCACTGTTATCCTTCAACAGCACTATTAGTTAAGTATTAAGACTGCCTTAATGAAGCAAAGCAACTAAGGCATGAAAAGGTTAAGTGAAGCCGGGCGCACGCCTGAAATCCCAGGCCTTTGGGAGGCTAAGACAGGAGAATTGCTAGTTCAAACCAGCCTCAGTAATGGCAAGGTGCTAAGCAACTCAGTGAGACCCTGTCTCTAAGTAAACACAAAATAGGTCTGGGGATGTGGCTCAGTGGTCAAGATCTCCTGAGTTCAATCCCCCATACTAAAAAAAAAAAAAAAAAAAAAGGTAAGTGATTGGTAGACCAGAAGACCCAGAGATTTTAACTCAGTCAGTTATGTAACAAGAAAGCATCTGCTATCTCTGTGTTAGATTGTGCTGTGTTGGAAAGAGCTGGGCTTCTCAATTCAGTCATGTTCTCTTTGCATGATGCTAGTCAACCAGTGCAGGTTACCCCTCTGGACTGTCAGTTCTGCGGGAACAGAAGCTCAGAAACTTGGTTTAACAGAGTACCAGAGCAGGAAGGAGTGAGGAAACATCAGGGTTTCTTCCTGAAAAAGCACCATAGGAAGAGAGATTTCTATTCCACCTGGCCCCTGATCTGAATTATGGCACATGCACCTTCAATATCCTGGAAAGCTCAGGAACCTGGAACATTCCTCTGAGAGCCACAGAGGCATTAGCAAACTAACAGTATCATCTGTAATTTCAGTGTAGGGTGAGCTCCAAGTGATGTCTCTGCTGGAAGGCAGCCATCTCCCTAAGGAAGCTCAGCATCATCTGCCTCCTTCCTCCTTCTTCCTCTTTCTCTATCTTTTCATTCTTCAGGAGAATGTCTAACAATAATTCTTATCTCCCAGGATGACTTTAGACAACTATGAACTTTCCCAGAGCCCAAAACTGACATTTTCCTCAAAATGAACAGAGGGGAGATAGTCATGACTATGGAACACTGCTTATGTGCCAAGGCTTCGAGAATCTTCACATTGTCTCATCTACTCCCTACAACAGTCCAATGAGGTTCTCTTATTCCCAATTTTCAGATGAGGCACATGGGCTTTTACTAACCATGAAGTTTGAGTTTGCTTGTTTTTATTTTCTATGGGCATTTTTTTTCTGGAAGCTTTGCTAAGGGGGCTCACAAAATATCCATTATAGCCATGAATGCAGTTTCCAAGGCCTCTCTCATCAGATTGGCAAAGGATGATCTGACCTTTGATAAAGAGAAATAAAAATGTGCAATATCCTGGATAACAATATAAACTTCATAAATCCCTCTGCATGAGAAAACAGATCAGAGATGGAAGTCCTGGGTGTGTTTCTAGGTTAATTGCTTTGATTTTAGGCAAGTATATTTAGATGGCTTCATCTGGCTTCCTCCCTTGGAGAGGGTATATGTTTAGATTATCAATCAAATTTGTATTACATGAGAATATCATTTAAATCCTTTAAGAAGATTCAATGAGAAGGGACCCTGGGGAGAGGTGTGCCCCATGTGGAGTCCCAAATGTTGCTCTCTGAGAGTCTAAAACACAAAAAGAGACTGAGAAGTCCTCCTTTTCCCCTGAGGGCTCCTGCCTCTTCCCAGGAAAAGCATTAAGACTCTTTCATGTCCCATAGTGGTAGGAAGGGCAGCCTAGTCTCATATTATTTCTCACAGTAGCCACTTACCCTCAAAAAATAAATAAATCTGAAAATGAACACACTTGAGGTGATTTAGCTCCTCCTAACATTAAAATGAAAACAGTGTCCCTTTCTGGCTTCTTGACATGCATTTCCAAATAGAAGTATCTAAGACTCTTGTTGACTATCACTGTGCCTGTTGCATAATTAATACCTAATAATGAAGAGCTGGATTGATAGGTGGATTCATGAATTAATAGAAATGTGAATGAATGAGTAAAAGAATGAACAAAGCCCTCCTCTTCTTCATAAAGTCCTGCATAAAGCACTCAGTCAAATACTACAT
Organism: Geosciurus inauris; assembly: GCA_004024805.1. Taxonomy (NCBI): domain Eukaryota; kingdom Metazoa; phylum Chordata; class Mammalia; order Rodentia; family Sciuridae; genus Geosciurus; species Geosciurus inauris. The sequence continues at coordinate 44,452 of PVHX01011009.1, forward strand.
GCTAGATTCTAACCCAGGAATCATAGCACCTTAGAATAGCCTACAGATGGTTCTGGAATATTTCAGTTAACTGAACAAATGCAGAGTGACAATACTTGTCATGATTCTGGCAGCATTGTGAAACTTGATTAAATAGACTGAGCTATGATGGAAAATGTCAGTCCACACAGGGGAAAGGTCTCAGATGTTTGCCTATGAGTCTCACATTGTGAAGCAATTGGCTATGTTTCACTGTAATTTGCCCCTAAATTCAATTCTCCATGAAAATCCCTTCCAACAATCACTGGAACCTCTACTGATAAAGAATCAGCATGTTAATTAATTTCAATAACCATCAAATTCATACACAATACATTTAGACATTGACTTTCCAAGACCATGCCTTTCTTCCTAAATCATGGTGCAACAAAGTCTGGTGTCACGAACCCACTAAGCCATGACTACTAAGATTTAGGTTGTGTGCAGCCATTCATGCTTTCTGTGCTTTGGAGTCTGGAAGTCCTAAAGGGTTTAGGTTTTAGGTTTTCTCAATGCATTTAAAGTCCTAAAGGGTTTTAGGTTTTAGGTTTTCTCAATGCATTTAGTTGGGTCAGAAAGAAAAGCTGTGTTGCATTGCTCTTGGCTTCAAGTGAAGAGTATCTTAGAGTTAGAAGAGACCTTAGAAAAGATCCCGTCAGTCATCTAGATTGTTGCCAATTCAGACCTCTTCAATAAAAAATGTGACTGGTTTGCTTCTTTCATTTCTCCTCAAAATGGAAAGTTTGTGTTTCCCCACACTGTCAAGGAAGGTTTGAAAAGTAAGCCCCTAAGAACAGAGCAACATATTGTTCAGTTATGGTGAATCTGGGACTCAGTTAAATAAGCCATCAAACTTTATTGGACAAGAAGTGGGTGGTTCCAAGGAAATGTTCACAGCAGAAGATGCCAGTTATATAGGAAGAGGCTGGTGAGTGGAATTAAAGTTCATTTGCATTGTTCCAGTGTTCAGGGACCACACAGGAACTATCTCCAACTACCAAGCCTCTAGGTGAATGTTATTTTTTAACAGATTGAGGAGCCTTTGCCAACTGCGCCTCCTTGTGGATACCCAGTGAAGACTTGATTCTGTCAGCATGCATTCCCCAAGGACTGGCCAAGAGTGCGGTGACAATTAGATCTTGAACCACAGTTTGCTTCTGATTACCCACTACAGACAGCTCTAGAAATGCAGTAGGAATCCAAAAGAAGGAAATGGAAGCATATAATTGGAAAATGCTGAATGAAAGTCTCAAGGCTTCCTGAGATGTGTAGAAAGTACCACTACAATAATGTTTCACTTTTCACATGAGGTAATGAGAGTTCAGAAAGGACCTTAGGAATTGCCTAGGTCACAGAATATAGTCAAGACAGAGCCAAACCTGGTATCCAAGTTGTCTGGATCTGTGTTTAAGATATCATTTATCAAATATAGATAATATACATAGAACTGCTATAAACTGTAGGATTGATCCTAAAATACTTTTAATAAGCATAACCTAAAACAACCTAAAAAGGTCAGGATAGGTACTCCCAGAATCGGTCACAGTGACATGTTGGTGGACAGACTCTCTGGAAATAATTGACCCTACATGAAAACCTAGGTGAAGTCTCTTCCTTCACATGGCCTAGGACCCTGGTTCCTTAGGTCCCTCAGTCTTTAGTCTCAGACTAGAAGGAAAACAGACCTATGACTCTGAAAGGCCAAGAAAGTTGACATTCAATATGAAACTAGTTCTGGTACTGGATCACACTGATTATCTTCTTCTCATAACTGGTAGTTTGAGAGGTGTTATTCTTACTTCCATTTTCCATTCTTTTTAGGTTTATAAACAGAAGGTAAAAAAAGGATGTATGCATATATATGCATAAATAAATACATGCATAAATATATATATGCGTATATACATAATGGAGATTCCATATATATATATAAGACTCCATAAATCTAGGTATATGGAGTCTCTATTATTTACCAGACCTTCGGGACACAATAACAACAAAAGAGACTGTTGTTCTTTCATGAGCCTTGCAGTCTGCTCTCTACTGAGTAAATAGGTAACAGGTAAACCAAATAAAAATTAATTACAGAATATAAGGCAAAATAACTTCAGAATGCATAGTTCATGAACAGTACAGGCAGTTTTCTGGTCCATGTTTCTGACCCAGAACTGAGGCTCTGACCTTGATAGCACCATGAACTTTAATCTAAGGAACTGAACTAAACAGCCTCCAACTACACATCTCTATGAAAATAAGGATGGATGTGAGGTGATGCAGCATCTGGTTTAACATACTATCTTGCGTGTTTATTTAACTTCAGAGCTTTCTCTATGTGTCAGTAAGAACTCCCTGCAGATTTGAGTTTAATCTGCTTTCTCTTGTGTCACTCAGGTGTCTTCTGAGGCTATTGTTTAAGATTAAAAGGAAATTGGCTCAAGATGAATGTTGCACATCATGTGGAAAGCTAAGAGTCCTCTGTGAAATAAATCTCTGTTCCTCCTTTTTCCTTGGCCTCATTTTCCCTTGCCATCCTATAACTGAATGACTCACATCATTTTTATTCCAAGTTTACCTAGGCATTTTACTCAAAATCTGCTGTGATGGTTTGCATATTGCACACAACCTGAAAGCAATGCCAGGTATTTACCTTACAGAGGAGAGGAAGGAAGAAAGGAAAAGTTGAAGGGAGAAATGGAGGAAATAAGGGAGGAAGAAGCAAAATCAGACATTAGATCTCAGTCCTTGGGTCCCCTTCAAGTGCCCATGGGCTCCCACCTTCCTTCCAACTGCTACTCCTACCGTATTGCCTGGTTTTCTCTCACTCCTTGTGCTCTTTCTCAAATTCCTGTTTATTCCTTCTGCAAAATATTTACATAAGAGCTTTTTCCTTTATAATACTGTTACCTTCTTAGTCATTTCCCCTATGTTTCATCTTCTACACCCTAAATGTTTTATCAAGACACTTGTCTAAATTCATGTTTGTTCTTTGCCTAAGAGAAGCTCTGATGCCAGCTAATCCAACAATACTATTTTTCACTCTGCTACACTTGTTTGGGCACCCAAAATATAGTGCCAAATGGAAGAAAAGAATTCAGCAATAGAATTTGACATTATTTTGTATTTAAAAAGCCTAAGAACACAGTCACACTTGACTCCTCCTCCGAACATATGAAATTAAAGCTCTGTGTGTTTCTGTGAAGGAACCTAATTAAAATATTGCCTCCTCCTATCTCCCTGAAAGGTGGCAAAGCTCACAATCTCACTGTGGACCAAGCAGAAGGTAGAACAAATGGCATTCACATCTTCACACCTCTTAATTGGTACCATTCCACCCTTTCCCCTAGGGAGCAGCAACAGCAGCTGAGAACTGGTCCTCAGCCTGGCATTGTCCTCTCAGGGCCACATCAGAAGAGAAAACAGCAAGCACTGAATGGCTGCTTAGAAAGCATCACCCTTCCATGAAAACAGACTTCCCCCTGCTTCCCCAATTTTTTTGGATCTACCATGCAGTTTGAGCTACTGAGCTGTGGATGTTGGTACCTTATTGCATACTTCATGTCATCCACTGGGAAGACACAGTAACCATCTATCCTGCTTCAGTTCACCTGATAAATTAGGAAGCATCTAATCTATAAGTGATCCAAGGCACAAATTCACAAAGGAGAAAAGCCACTCTTGTAGTGTGGGTGGTTGAGAATATCATTTGGCGGCAGCTGTCTGGCTCAAGTTCAGCATCGACAGCATATGTCTCATTGAATATTTCATGGCCTCCTGAAACACAGAGAAATCAGCTGGGATTCTTAAATGCATCACACACATTTTCCCAGGTTTGGTCTAATGGTTAAGAACATAGGCTCTGGAATCAGATTGTTTAAGTAAGAGTCTATCTTTTTCATACAGAGGCTAAATAACCTTGAACCACTTACCCAAACTTTGCATGCTCCATTTTCTCATCTGCAATGGCAGCACAATTACTACAACTACAACACAGAGTTCTTGGGAATACTGGTATCACACCTAGGGCAGTGTCTGGTACATAGTGACGTTATGATTATTAAAATGCAAATGTCATCAGATCATGCTACTGTTCTACTGCTTAGAATTCCTCAGTTGCTCTCCATCACCTATAATGCATCTAAACACCTTAGTAGCAAAGGCAATCATAGCATGAAAGGGTGGCTAACTGGTCTCCAAAACTAATGTTTTCATTGGCATCAGAGATTTTAGCTTGGAAGCAGATGTTCAAGAGGAAATTGATTTTTGTAGATTGCCTTGTATCTAGGTATGGCCAGGTAAAAAGGTCTGGTTTATGGTGCCTTTTGGTCCATAGTAGCCTCCTTGCTTTCTTCTCCCTTCTACCAACTGAATGCAGATCACAGGGCCTGACAGATGGTAGAGCCACCAGGTGTAAAGGGCCTGGATCCCTGAATTACTACATAAAGGCAAACTGCCTACAGAACAGGATCATCTGTTGGAGTGGTTTATATGCACAAGAAATGAGCTATATTTGTTGAAGAGCATGTTGGACTACATTAGCTAATGCAAAGGATCTTCCTCCTCTTACTTTTCAATTGTTCCTTATTTTCAAATTTTCACTTTACAATAAAAAAAAAAAACTATCTTCAGTTCTCTAAAAGTAACTCATTTTTTTTTTACTGTTGGTGCATATTGATTGATTTATATATTTTCTATTTCCTGAAATAAGAATAATATAAGTACCATTTATGTAACAGATGTGCTGGCCATGGAAATGCAACACCTAAAGTCATCCAACTATAGAGACATCATCTGTGGGCCCCAGATATTGCCTCTGAAACCCACAGCACTGAGCTCTTGCTTCCCACAGTCTGCCCCATGGTAACAGCAATACAAAGAGAGGACTGTGCTCTGGAGGTACAGAACTCTAATAGGCAACATTGACTCAAGGTGATGGCCTCATTGAACCTTTCTTAGCCTGCGGGCAGTCTAGCTCTTCCATCTAAGACATTTCACCCAATAAGATCCTTGCATGCTTAATTTTTTCTTTGTGTCTGTTTCTTATAGAACCTGAATCTAAACACAAGATATAACGCCAGGTGTTTTGTATGAATAAGTAATTCTCACAAGTCTTCAGCGGTATGTACTATACTTTACAAATCTCTGGACTGAAGTTTGGGGATACCGAGCCACTTTCCAATCTCACATCCTCACCTCCCCTTCTGCTTGAAAAACTTTCTTCCTCCTTTAAAAGTCAACTCAGGGGCAAATACTTCCTTCATTTCCTGTCATAGGAAGGGAAAAACCACCTTTATCTCTGTGCAAAAGCTTATTTGCTGCTTTTATTTTTTTTTTTAACGTGACTGTCTTTCTTATTAGATTGTGTACATCTTAGTGTGAGGGTTTATACATTTCCATATTTACATCAGCAGTATTAACACAAATACCTGGGATAAACTTAACAGTTAGATTCAGTTGAATTGCATTGAGTTTAGCTAAATTGATTCTGAATGAGATGCTATAGGTACATGTGGGAAAATGGATTTTTGATGGGCAATTGAATTCAAAAAACAGAAGTTTAAAACTGAAGTCTCCACTAGGCATCAACATTTTGATAAATGTGAAATTATAAAGCAAGTTGGCAAATGAGCACTTAAAGAATTTATAAAATAATTCTAAGAACCAGTTTGGTAACAGACCTCTCAAGTAGACCAAGGAGTTATAGAGTATGGAAGAGGCATATTTGCAATGAGATTTCTTTGCAGAGAATTATACTCTGCTGTGGTTATACTACATCTTGGGGGGGAAGGATGACTAGTGCTACAGCCTGGTGAAAGGAGATTCTACAAGATCACTTGGAAAAGTTAATATTCAAACTTTTCTAGCCAGAGAACTAGTGGACTGAGATTTTCCTTCCACTCTGCTCCCTAGGAAAATGTTATCAGATGAGATCTAGTTAACTAACTTCCTTAGTGGTACCAGAAGACCACTTGCTTGGAATTGTTATGGAATCTCAGAGTTCAACAGGTAAGGATATGCATGAATTCTCCCTGTGATAAAAAATAGGGTTGAGTTGGGGAAGAGAGAGAGCCATAGAGTTACTGGGAGTTCTTTCCAATAGGATCTCTTCAGGGATGAGGGTCTCTTCAAGGATCAAGGTCCCCAACAGCAAGAATAGAGAAACCAATCTACCAATTGGCCAATTCCTATAAAAGGTTAAAACTCCCTGTAATAAAGATGTGTCCACCCAGATCAAGGTAACCACGAAAGAACCCAGCAAAAATCTCCAATGAGTTAGCAAAAGGGTCACACAGACATTTAAACATTTGCTTATCTCAAAATCCCCAAGTCAGCTAATGAAGAAACCACTTCATCTCCTCCTACCCTCTTCCTCTCCACCCCATCCTACTCACAAGAATTTCAGAGTTGCTGGTGAGGAAACAGCAGAAGTGCCAGGTGAAGTTCATTATCACACCTTGACTTTTGGAAGCAGACCAAAACTTGAGAGAGCATCTATTAAATTCATCTCAGGGGTTTGAATGGTATTTTATATTGAATTCTTTAGCTCCTAAAAGCAAACAAGTGAACTACTGTGTGTGTGTGTGTGTGTGTGTGTGTGTGTTTAAACTTGTCTACTAGTAAAAATGAACAAAAACATCATAGGCCTGCCAGAGTTTTCATTTGGAAGAGAAAATTATCTCCTTGAAAAAAAAAATTTTTTTAAAGCAAGCGGAAAATGAAAATAAATTTGTACTTTGATTTGTGAACTTGAACTTCACAAGTTCTGCACATTCCATATACCAATTTTATCACTATCAGAAACACTGAGAAACTCATAATTCAGAGTCCAGGGATAGACTATGGAGAAATAGGTTTCCCAGAATATATAAAACTGCAGGCAGAAATATCATGCAGGCTCGCCTAGGCACAACTGTGTTTTCCCTTCCAAGACAGAGAGCCAATCTTTATGGATATTGACTATAGCCCAAGTGGCCCTGTATTTTTTAACATTCTCTTAAGTGGGAATGCTAAAGATTGAAGTTATGGGACAATAACGTTCAAAGTGTGATCTTTACACCAACAGCATCAGCATTACCTCAGAACTGGTTAAGAATGCGAGATTCTTAGGTCACATCCAGGCCTACTAAATCATCTACCTCACCCCCATTCTCTGTTTAACAAGGTTGTCAGTTAATATTATTGCAGCTAAAGTTTGAGAATCCCAGTGCAGAATATTCCAGAATAGTGATACCAACGGCTGTATTAAAAGTCTGCAGTATGATAAAATTCTAGCTTATTTTTTAAATCCAGGCAGTGAGCAAAATATTACCTGAGCTAGGAGAAGATTGGATCAAAATTCAGGTGGAAGTCATGTGGGTGAAGCCATCAGATACAAATTCATTTATTCACATGTCACATAACTACCATGACCATGACTATTTTGTAAGTGCAATTGTTTTTAAAATTTAGTTAAATTATTCACTAGACATTTCAGAGTCCAAGTAATTCTCATAAAGAATTTTCTATATATAAGCCATATAATCGCACTATATTAAATGAGTCGGAAGCTTGTAGCTTGTCACATTAATGAGTAGTAGAATCTCTCTCTCTCTCTCTCTCTCTTTCTCTCTCTCTCTCACACACACACACACATACATACATACATCCCTATTTAACAAAAGCTGTATCAGTATATAAATAAAAGCAAAGAGCAAAACTACAACTACAGATCCACCTTATATATGAAAGAAGTCAAAATTCCTGGGTTTTTCAAAACAAGTCTACCCAATATTATTCACTTATTCAACCTGAATTTGTTGGATACCTAGCTACTTTCACCAGTATCATTATAACATTCATAGCTAACATGCAGTATCCTTTCTTACATGTCAGATACACCATGCTGATAGGAATTTTCTCATTTAATTCTCATCATACATCAAAGTGGGAGTACTATTATTCTTCCCATTTGAGAGAAAAAATTGACATTAATTAACATCTAAATTCACCTAGCTGGGAAGTATATAACTATGTTGTTAACTGAGAGTGGATATTGTCCATTCTGTTAACCACTCTGCTGTAATGCTTCCTATGATAACTGAGAGCATTTTATATATCAGTCTATAATAATACGTAGTCTGTTTGTTGCACATAGATTATTTATTTTCTGTCTAAAATGTGTTAAGCACTGGCTCTTCCATTTACTATTCATGGGAAACTGAATAAGGTGTTATATCTCACTGAGCCAAAGTTTTCTTCTGTAGCTTATAGAGCTGATCTGAAGCTAATGGAAGGTATTTATGGCACCTGGCACATAGGAATAATAGAAAGCCATTTCAACAGATACATAAAACCCAACACAGGAGTACAAGAACTATGAAAAAACAAGGTAACATGATGTTTCCTAAAGCTCATAATTCACCAAAGTACTCCAAAGATATTAAATGAAATAACAGATAAAGATTGGAAAGAATAATTTAAAATTATCAATGATCAAATGAACACAGAAAAACAACTGAATAAATTAAGGAAGTTCGTTCAGAATATGAATGAGAAATTCAATAAGGAGATAGAGATTTTGAAAAAGTCAAACAGAAATCTTGGAAGTAAAAGACACAAACAAAATATTCAGTTGAAAGTCTCTCTACTAGAGTAGACCATGCTGAAGACAGAATCTCAAAGCTGGAAGACAGGCCAACCTTGAACATTCAGGCAGCATTAAAGAAAAGAAAATAAGATGACCAGAATATACAAGAACTCTTGGACAACATTAAAAGACCAAATTAAGAATTTGACCAAATTAAGACCAAATTAAGAATCAGAATCAAAGATGGTTGTAAGTTGAATACTAAGGCATGGATAACCTCTTCAGGGCAATAATGACAAAATATTCTCCAAAACTTAAGGAGATGGACACCTGGATACAGTATGCATTCTGTGTGCATGAAAAAATATGTAACAATGAATGCCACCATTATGTACAACTATAGTGCACCAATAAAAAAATATGAACAAAATACTAGGAATATTAACATGTCCCCAATCACATAAAGGTACCTACCAGAGCCAGAGAGCTACACACCACTGGTGACCAGCTCCAGTATTTAACCAGTCTTTGTAGTGGGAATTTATTTACACTACCTTGTTTAACCTCCACAGCAGTGAGTTTGATATCATTCTCATCACATTCTAGATGAAACAAAGCACAATAAATGGGCTAAGAAGCTAATCAGACACTTCTCAGAAGAAGATATACAATCGATCAATAGACACATGAAAAAATGTGCAACATCTCTAGCAATTAGAGAAATGCAAATAAAAACTACTCTAAGATTTCATCTTATGCCAGTCAGAATGGCAGTTATCAAGAATACAAACAACAATAAGTGTTGGCAAGGTTGTGGGGGAAAAGGCACACTCATACATTGCTGGTGGGACTGCAAATTGATACAACCCATCTGGAAAGCAGTATGGAGATTCCTTAGAAAACTTGGAATGGAACCACTATTTGACCCAGCTATCCCACTCCTTGGTCTATACCCAAAGGACTTAAAAACAGCATACTACAGTGATGCAGCCACTTCAATGCTTATAGCAGCTCAATTCACAATAGCTAAACTGTGGAACCAACCTAGATGCCCTTCGATAGATAATGAATAAAGAAATTGTGGTATATATACACAATGGAATGTTACTCGGCAATAAAAGAGAATAAAATTATGGCATTTGCAAGTAAATGGATGGAGTTGGAGAATATCATGCTAAGTGAAGTAAGCCAATCTCAAAAAACCAAATGTGAATGTTCTCTCTGATAAGTGGATGCTGATCCATAGTGGGGGAGGGAACATGGAAAAACTGGAGGAAATTTGGTCTAAAGGGAGGAAGTGGGGAGGGGGCATGGGGACAGTAAAGATGGTGGAATGAGACAGACATCATAGCCCTAGCTTCATGTATGACTGCATGTATGATGTGATTCTACATCACGTACAACCAGAGAAATGAAAAGTTGTGCTCCATCTGTGTACAATGAATCAAAATTCATTCTGCTATCATGTATACCTAAGTAGAATAAATAAATAAAAATTAATTTTAAAAAAGTAAAGATATGTAAACTAGGAGCAGAATTTAGCAAAGAAACTGTAAAGTCATGGTGTAAGAGAGCAGCTCTAGTGTTATCAATTATATTCTGTTAACCAAAAAATGAAAATAAATCTCACTTGTGACAGAAACAAATCACAGAGAGGTTACTCATCTTTCCATGTCACACATTGGTAGACCTGACACTCAAACCAGTTTAGCCAAAGTGTAAAAGTCCATACTGTACCCAGTATGTGATCCAACTCCTTTATATAAAGACACACAGATTGTGCATCATTTCAGAACTCTTCACCATTCATGTAAATGATTGCTAACTATAAATATTAATATCTCCTTAAGTTTCCTCTATAGGCTGGATTGTCATAAAAAGTGAGCACCTCTTTACTGAGTCATTGACTCTTCATTCATGTGGGACTGGATTAGTGTTTCCCAGTTTTTTCATTCATTCTTTCTTTTTTTTTTGTCACCACCTTTCTGACTTTTGCTTTTCTCCAAGCAAAACCTGCAAGGGATCACCATTATTACTTGCCCACAAATAAAAGGCACTCATAGACATAAATATATGTTAAACTAAACAATGATATTAGATCCTGTCTAAATATGTCCCCCCTCCTTTTGTGAAAAAACTGGAAATTAACCAGCATTTGAGGAGTCATAAATACACAGTGGTATCAACCTGAAACTTTCTATGGAACATAATCAGAATGACCCATAGTATCGAGTAGGGAACATCATTTCGTAGGGGATTTACTGTTCTATAATGCCTTGTCCAGACATCAACTAAAACTATCTCATACACAATGCCACTGAAGCATGTGTCCTCTGGCCATGGTGGTGACTCTACTTCACTTTGGTAACTAACAAACAAAAATACTTTCAGGGTCCCTTCTGGTCCTCTGATTTTATAGGAATATTCCTACCTATGCATTTGGCAATCCACCTATTACCTAAATTAATGTAGATTCAGGCAGCAATATGTGGTAGTGTTCTGCACATTAGTAAGGGATAAACAATATATCCTTTACCCCCATTCGAAGGTACACTCCTGATCCAAATACAAGAAAGCAAGTTGTCCAATTCACCTGTAACTTTAACCGTTCCCTGCAGCTGAATGTCTCCAGTGACTAGGAACAAACACTATCAGAAAAAAAAATCTGCCTGTCAAAACAGAACACGACTCACATCAGTTCAAAATAGTGGGAGGAAATTGTCCTGGCTATTCTCTACCTAGTAAAGTGCACTATCAATTCGCATCTGGAGTTTATCTGTAATTGCCTTCCAAATGTTCCTTTCAGCCTCCTCAAAATATTTTATTTATATAAAAGAGATAAGATGGACAACTCCTGGGAAGAAGGAAGAAGCTGTACAGAGAGAGAATGAACATATCTGCTTGCACCTGCTAGCTTTCCCAAACCGTAAACATTAAAACAATGAATAACGGATGGAGGAAATAACCATTGATGGCAAGTCAGACTACTTAATAAGAGTCCTTAAGAACTGTTCTCTGCTGATTGGGCTCACTACAGTCAGGCAAAAGCTCCCAGCTATGCAAATACTGGTGGTTTTCAAATAAAAATATCCCTTCTATTTCCAATTGCCCTCCTGGGAGATTTCATTTGAAAAAATCATTAGATACAATTATCACCTCCATAAATTTTGCTGTACCTTTCATATACTTGAGAGTCAGTACACAAGCATAAATGCTTTAGTAAAGCAAGTGACAAAATGTCATGCTTAGTTTTGAATTACATATGAAGAAACCATGTCAAAGAGCTACAACATGCTAATTGAAAGGTCAAGAAGAAAATCCTTAAAAGAGAATCCCTCATGTCTATGGTGACTATATATCATCCAGACTGGGACTGATTTATAAAATGAAGATAGATTGCATCAGTTAGATACTGCTACATAACAAATCACCCCAAAACTCATTAGCTTAAAATAGTAATTCTTTTATTATTATTTCTCTTGAGTATTTGCATTAGTTGGAGTTGACTAATCTACTCTGTGTTTGAGAATACCTCTGCACCATGTATCTCTCATCTTCCCCTTAGAACCAACAGGCTGGTATGGGCATATCATTCTCATAGCCAAAGCAAAGATTAAGAAGTATCTACCTGGGCTGGGGATATAGCTCAGTTGGCAGAGTGCTTGCCTTGCATGTACAAGGCCCTGGGTTCAATCCCCAGCACCACAAAAACAAAACAACCAAACCAAAGAAGTACCTACCTAATACACTTATACACTGCTGGTGGGACTGAAACCTGGTGCAACCACTATGGAAAGCAGTATGGAGATTCCTACGAAAACTTGGAATGGAACCCCCATTTGACCCATCATCCCACACCCAGGTTTATAGCCAAAGGTATAAAATCAGCATATTACAGTGATGCAGCCACATCAATGTTCATAGCAGCTCAATTCACAATAGCTAAACTATGGAACCAACCTATGTGCCCTTCAACAGATAAATGGATAAAGGAACTGTGATATATATATATACACAATGGACTATTACTCAACCTTAAAGAAGAATGAAATTATGGCATTTGCCTGTAAATGGATGGAACTGGAGAATATTATGCTAAGCAATATAAGCCAATCTCAAAGAATCAAAGGCCAAATATTTTTTCTAATATGCAGATGCTGATTCACAATAAGACGGGGAGAATAGTGGTATTTCAGACTAAACAGAGGGGAATGAAGAGAGGGGAGGGGGTATGGGGGTAGGAATGATAGTAGAATGAATTGAACATTATGACCCTCTGTGCATATATGATTACATGACCTGTGTAACTTTACATCATGTACAACTAGACAAATAAGAAGTTATACTCCATTTACGTATGATGTGTCAAAATGCACTCTGTCATATATAACTAATTAGAACAAATTAAAAAGAAAAAGAAAACAAAGAAGTGCAAATCTAATTGTACAAAACTTTTAAAAGCCTCTACTTGAATCAGTTCTGCTAACATCCCACTGGCCCAAAGCAAGTTGCATGGCTGAATCCAGAATTTAAAAAAAACAAAAACAAAAAAACAAAGAAATGCACCTCCCTTCTTATTGGTCAGAACTGAAAAGCCATGTATGCCAAAGAACATGGATGGATATTGACGGCCCCATTCCTCATAGAGAGAAGCACTGTTGACATGAGTGTAATCTCAGGATAGCATTAATAAACCAATTCATCCTAAACAATCAGCCTCACAACATGAGTACCTAGTAAGAAACATTTACAGTAACCAAAGATGCCCTCAGATGAAGTTTCCTAGTTAGAAAACCAGAAAATGAGCCATGGTCATAAACATGACCTCTGTCTTGGCAAACAAACCTCCTGCCACCCCACTCCACCCCACCCTGCAAAAGACCCTGTAAGCTGCAATGACACTACATTCAGTAAATGTGAGTTTATATGACATGAGCTTCAGTCAGGGACCAATATTCATGTATATATCAGAGGAAAAAAGAAATTCACACTGAAGTTGTGCATTCTATTACCAACACTATCCATCTCAAGTCATTTGAAATCTGCATGGAAGTCCTTCAAGATGTGTTATTCTTCATTTTACAAAGGGCCAAATGAGACTAAGGCTGTTTAATTTACTCAAGTGTTCGTATCTAGTAACCAGAGAAGGAAAATATCCAAATCTAATTTTTGAAAAAGCCTCTTTGGGCTCCATTATTTTATACTGTCTTAATCTGAAGGGCAGGTTATAAATATCTCTAAAGACTATATTTAAAGAACCAGATTTTCAAATATTTGTAGCTCCTTTTCAGGAAAATAGAATCTTACTAATGCTATTTCTGAGACAGTTCTTTTTCTAGGAGAAAACACTTTCACTTAGTATATACTTTGAGTGTTATTTATATTTCTTCAGCAAGGCACTTTTAACATATATTTAAATATGTTTTTGAGTGATTTTAATTTAACATTTCACAGGTCACCTACCCCATGGCCATTTCCTACCTGTTTTCCTTACTGGTGGAGAACAACTTACACTATGAGATTTTCTAAGCCTCTCTTCCAACCACAGTATGTCCATGTGACTGAACTCAATCAAAAAGATGTAAAAGCCAGACATGGTGGTGCATGCCTATAATCCCAGTCAGGAGGCTGAGACAGGAGAATTATAAATTCAAAGCCAGCCTCAGCAAATTAGATAGGCCCTCAGAAACTTAGTAAGATCCTGTCTCAAAATAAAAAATACAAAGGGCTGGGGATGTAGCACAGTGGTTAAACACCTCTAGGTTCTATCCTCATCACCAAAAAAGAAAAAAAGAAAAAAAAAAAAAAAAAGAAACAAGGGTATAAACCCAGCTACTAGGGAGATGGGAGGCTCAGGCAGGAAGATCACAAGTTTGAGGGTAGCCTGAGCAACTTAGACCCTGTTGAAAATAAAATTTAAAAAAATAAAATGTGCTAGGGGCTGCAGATGTAGCGCAGTGGTAGACCACTTGCCTAGCATGTGCAAAGCCCTAAGTTCAAACACACACACACACACACACACACACAGAGAGAGAGAGAGAGAGAGAGAGAGAGAGAGAGAGAGAGAAAGGAAAAGTCCACCCAAGGGAAGGTGTGCCCTTGATACTTTGCAAGATTTTCTAACAAACTATGAGATGAATGTGTGAAGATAAGTCTCTGGCTCTCTCCAACCTTCTTCCTTCATCCAGCTATTCTTGTTTTTGGACTTAATTGTTTGAACTATAGTAGCCATTTTGTACCAACAAGGGAACAAAACCAATACACCTCAAGTGAAGGAACAGGAAAATAATAAGTCATTAAAAAGATAATCATGGAAACAACTTTTCCTAACTCCATATTATTAAAAACAGTAAAAATTCTTCTTTGTTTAGGCTCTACCTTTCACACTGTTACTTGCAGCCCAAAACATCCTATATAATACTATTATGTAGTATTGTATTACAATCACAGATAACAAATTGGCCTTTTATATTTTGTGTGACATGAACCACCAGGAAAACTTGTTAAAATGTAGATTTCTGATATAATAAGTCTAGAGTGAGTCCTAAAATTCTTCATTTCTAATAATCAGGTGAGGTGAATGCTTCTACACTTTGAACAGCAAGTCTATAAGTCATATTTGGCCATTATATGACATTGACCAAGTCACATCATTTTTCTAAGTCTCAATATTCTCATATAATCCCACATTTTCTAAGTTTTATCAGAAGGAAATGTGTTCAACTCCTCCACAAAGAAAAATATATATGAAAAGTGAATTGAGGAAGCTTAGATGCTGCAAACCTCCTGCTAAGTAGTCATTCATCTCATTACTTGGTACAAACTGCACTCAGGACCAGGGTGCACAGTGCCTGTTTCCATGACTATCCAATTACCCCCACATACATAGAAACATCATGGGAACAGAATGTTAAATGAGGCAGCATTTGCAGCTGCTCCTTGGAACCTTGTTATGCAATACATGTGCTAATCAGAAATTCAATTAATAAAGATTTGAAAAGATTTAGAGCAATTCATCCTCTTCTCCATCTCTTCTTCTTTCAATGCGAATGAAGAATGAATGCGGCTATTTTAATAACAAAAAGCCATCTGTCTGCTAGGATGATTGCAGCTTGATACCCTCGCCCCATGTGCCAGGCAGCCCACCAACATCCTGCGCAGTGGCTGTTTTCACCTCTGAGTGTTCTTTTCATTCTGCCACCACTGGTCTTGCGTCATGCAATTGATAAAAAATAACCTTTAATCCCTTAGTACCTTCAACCAGCACATATGGAAACATATTCCTCATACCCCAAACAAGTCTGGTGCCAGGGAGAAATGGAGCATGACAGCTTTGTTCTTCCATGAATAGGGTGATGAGAGAGATCCTTTTGTTTTTGGGGGTTCCTTTTTTGTACCAGGGATTGAACTCAGGGCACTCGACCACTGAGCCACATCCCCAGCCCTATTTTGTGTTTTATGTAGAGACAGGTCTCACTGAGTTGCTTAGTGCCTCGCCCTTGCTGAGGCTGGCTTTGAACTCGCGATTCTCCTGTCTCAGCCTCCCAAAGTGCTGGGATTACAGGAGTGTGCTACCGCACCCAGCTTTTTCTTTCTTTTTCTCTTTCTTTCTTTCTTTCTTTCTTTCTTTCTTTCTTTCTTTCTTTCTTATTTTATTTCTTTTAAATAGATTTTATTTCTTGGAATAGTTTTGGTTTATGGAAAATTGAGTAGTAGAGTTCCCATATATCCCACATTCAATTTCCCCTATTGTTAACATCTAACATGGATATGATAATGTATTACAAATAACAAAATAACTGGGCACAGTGGCACACATCTGTAATCCCAGAGGCTCAGGAAGCCGAGGCAGGAGGATCATGAGTTCAAAGCCAATCTCAGCAAAAAGCAAGGAACTAAGCAACTCAGTGAGACCCTGTCTCTAAATAAAATACAAAATAGGGGTGGGGATGTGGCTCAGTGGTCGAGTGCCCCTGAGTTCAATCCCTGGTACCCCCCAAACAATAATAATAATAACAACAACAACAACAACGGCGAAATAAAGATGATACATTAACTAAAGTCCACTGTTTATTGAAATTTACGTAGTGTTTAGCTGGTGCCCTTTTCCTGCTCTTAGATTCTCCATTAATTTTAGGAGTTCTGTGTCCTTAGACTTCCTCAGACATTGCTATTGGGGAACACTGATCCAGTATTTGGCAGGATGCTCCGCTCTTAGAATTTGGTGTTATGGGGAAGAATACCACAGAGGTTAAAAAAAAAAAAAAAAATACCAGTTTTATCACATGCTATCAGGGACACTTCCTGTCCACAGGATTCAAGATCACTGCTGTCGGTTTTTCCTGCTTGGCTGAGGTAGTGTCAGGTTTCTTCATTGTGAAGTTTTTATTTTCATTCCCTATATATGCTGCACACCTTAAAGGAAGTCAGTATGGAGAGCCTTTGTCTCAGGAAAGGGAATTTATGCTCCACTTCCTTCAGGATGGAATAGCTATATAAATATTTGGGGGCCTTCTGAGTAGGAGACTCATTCATTCTTCCTCATTTATCAATTTTTTTCAATCATTGATGTCAGTACAGATATGTCTTTTCTTAAATTTTTCCAGCTTTAGCCATTGGAAGCTCTTACAGTTAGCTCCTATTTCCCTTTGAGAGATCCCTATCATTGCGCTTGTTTTTTAAAAGTACTTTCTTACTTTCTGGTGCTACAAGATAATTCAGCCTCATTTTGTAGATTTCCTCTCTGAGTCCTATAGTGAGTTATTTTTCCAAAGAGCCCTGGTTCTTGTTATTGAAGAATGACATTAAAACCTAAGATCTGGGTACTCCAAGAGGTTATTGCTATTACAATTATTCCTTTCAGGCCCTCTCAGCTATAAGAGCAAAAATACACATGCCTATACTAGCCCATGTATATATTCACATCTATAAAGAGTTAGTATGTAAATATGTGTGTCTATATTAAGCTAATCATGATTCCTTCTTATGTCTTCCAACTCTAAACCATTTCTACATAGATCAATAAAGTTTCCCCCTTTGCTATCACTAAATTCCCATTCCAACAATGAGAAAACTGGCTCTTCACATCTGCTACCCATTTCGTCAGTGCCTCCATTCTAGCCTATGCTGTGGAGCAGCATCAGAACTGTTAAGCTGGACCCCTTTGAGAAACCAGCATTGTCCACTGAAGCACAGAGCTTACACACACCTCCTTCTGCCTTTAATCCTGCACATGCCACTCTAGCCCAAAGATACTTGGGTCAACACTTTCCCCCTCATCCTTTTCAGTAAGGCTGTTTCATACATTTGTAATGCTGTTAAATACTATTGCCACTGTTTATATTCCTTATTGGGACCCCAAAATTTATTTATATTTTTACATACTTAGAGATAATTTTTAGAGTTCAAAGACTTGGCTGATTAGAGATAGAAGCAGGAATAGGATTCAGTTCTCTTGATTCTCACCCCAAAGCTGTTTCTTTACATCACCTAATATATATGGAGATGACTCTTACCTGTAAGAAATGTGAATCTCTGGTTTAATTCTGATGATCCCAGGTTCCCAAATCCCAGTGGCTTTACACTCATAGGCAACCTTGGATTTGCCAAGCTTTGGCCTTTTACATTGTACTTTCAAGTCAATTGACTACTTCCCCAGTCCCTTAAGAACTTTCATGGCTAGGCAGGCAGATTTTGGTCACTTTCAGGGTAGCTTCTAACTATTTCTCATGGAACTTTTATTTCTGTGCCATCTTGCAAAAGCAAAATGTGAAGAAGTGGGGATCTTTATTGGGACAACACCAATCAAATATCCTTAGTCCTGATTGTTCATGGTTCTAGCTCTGAGATCGCCTCTTCCTAGAGCCTTCCCTGATTCATTTCTCTTTGCCCAAGGGTATAATTTCTCAGTGTTTCTACATTTGTCACACTGTACTCTGTCACTAGACTGTGAGCTCTTGGGTCTGGGACCATGTCATTTATCTCAATTCCTTCAACAATTGCCTGTGTATGTGACAAGTAAGATCCATTCAATTCATATTTGTGTAAGTAATGGATAAAGAATGAGTTAAGAGTGTTAGAAATTCCATTAAAAAGTTGGAAACATGCATAAGGTGGGAAAAAAGAGAAAGCCGTTCCTAGCAATGAGAAGAACAATATTATAAAACAATAATAGGGTTAGGGTTGCCATAGCAACTAGAGGGCCCAGAGAAGAAAAGAGATTGAGTCTACCCAGAGAGGAGGCCCTACTCTTTTCAAACAGCATAAAATATGGGACAACAGTGAATGCACATTCTTTCCAGAATATAGCCCATTGTTATGGTCGGATCTAAAAATGTCCCCCAAAGAGCTCATGTGTTAGGCAATGTAGCCGTATGCAGAAGTGGAGAGACTGGATCATGGGAGTTGTGACTTCATCAGTGGATTAATCTGTTTGTTGGATTAATGGTTTGAATGGACTGCTGGGTGGTAACTATAGGCAGGGTGGACAATGTCTTGTCTCTGGCCCCTGGCTCTCTTGCTTTCTCTCTCTTTGCTTCCCAGCTGTCATGAACTGAGAAACTTTCCTCCACCACACCCTTTTGCGATGATGTTCTACTTTACCTTGAGCCCAGAGCAATGGAGTTGAATAACCATGGACTGAGATCTCTGACCATGAGGAAATTAACTTTTCCTTCTCTAAGTTGTTCTTGTCAGATATTTTGGTCATAATGATGAAAAGCAAACCAACCCACTCATGTTAATGAATATCCTTATGGGTCTCTTGAGACAGAGGAAGATGACAGACTCTTGGTCTTTGCAAGAACTCTAAAAATAATCTCCTCTACTTTCTGCTTATATAGTTCTCTGGTTCAAGCTGCCACAGCCCTGCACATGGAAGTTAGAGCATCACAAGGGCACAGTAGTCCATGAGACAGGACCAAAGGCCATGAAAGGCAAAGCCTCTACCCATTTTCAACTCCAAGAAGCCAGATCCTTGGGGTTCAAAATCAACGAACCTCAAATATATTTCTAAGACAGTACTTGATGCCTTCAGAGGGGTGTGAGATGGGTGACAGGTGGTTGAATGTTGGACAAGGTTCAGGAGAAAACAATGAAAGAATAAACCTAAAGTTCTTTTTTTAAAATTTTAAAATTTTAGTTATAAATGTACACAAAACCTTTATCTTATTTATTTATTTTTATGTGGTGCTGAGGATCGAACCCAGTGCCTCATACATGCTAGGCAAGCACTCTACCACTGAGTCACAACCCCAGCCCCACTAAAGTTCTTAATATTGACTTCTGGGACAAGAAAAGACTGACTCAAAAAATGGAAGAGGTACTATAGCTTCAGGAAAAAATAAATCAAAGAAATATAGAATGATCAAAAGTATTTACAGAATCATATAAACATAGATGCTCATCTGACTCTTCATGCTCACTTACTGGGTGACCATGAGTATATAACTTGATATTCCCCGGTCTTACTCTTATTCCTTGTAAAATGGGAATAATAGTACTTACCTGGTAGAATGATTACAAATATGAAATAAAAAACATGTAAGACATATAGCACAGGACCTAAAATATAAAGAAGTCATTAACATCATCACTGTCTTTGTCACCATCATTAAATCAATAACCACTAAAGTTTATCATTTATTATTAAAAACATTGTGCTAGGTATGTTATATTTTATTGTCAGTATTAATATTAGGCAGTAACACCAGAAGATAGGGATGTTCCTTCTTATAACATTGTCAAGCCTAAATAGACTACCTTGTAAAATTTATATGAAGCAACCTAAAGGCAGGAAAATGGTAAATAATTCTCACCCAGTCTTTTGCATTCTATAATTAATAAGGTGAAACAGCAAAAGCAATGTTTATTATAAGACAGGGAAAAAGAAGAAAAAAAGACTACAACTGCCTAATCTTCTGACAGACATCGCTCAGTCTTCAATGTCAAGTGCCCCCCTATACCTGCCCAGAGAGACGGTTACATAAACTGGTTTCTTCTCAGATGCAGGCAGTGGCTACTGAGTATCTCTTGAGAGTTCAGAATGCATTTTTCAGTAACTGGTAACCATGTCTTTCAATGAAGAGGGGAACAAATTGCCATTAAAAATAAATCCCTGCCAGGCACAATGGAGAACACCTATAACCCCAGCAGCTCAGGAGGCTGAGACAGGAGAATCGTGAGTTCATATCCAGTTTCAGCAACAGTGAGGCACTAAGCAACTCAGTGAGACCCTGTCTCTAAATAAAATACAAATTAGGGCTGGGGATGTGGCTCAGTGTTTGTGTGCCCCTCAGTTCAATCCCTGGTACCAAAAACAAAACAAACAAACAAACAAAAATCCCTGAGTCAACTGGAGGAGCATTAATCACTATGGCCCTTGGGCTCCTGAGAATTCAGTCTTTCCATAGTGATCATCATGAATATATTGTATTTCATTGTATAGTTTGGTCTCTATGGAAATCACACACACATTTCAGCTAAGCTAGAACGGTTTTTAGTCAAAATGAGTTAGTATACTCACTCTCTCTCATTCTAGACCAACCTCAAAATGCTTGTATTCATTTTAAATTATGGTGACATCCTTGGGATTTTCAGCAGGAGATTTTGGGTAGATAACCAACTTTCATTGTCAACATCTGTTGTGGGATCATCTTTCCTAGGCCATGACCTTTAGCACTAGGCTAGTTCAGTGAAGAAATGACAAAGAACCCAAGTTAGATCCTACTCCATCACTGGGCTGGGATAATGTGAAAGTACCTCAGGACTCCCAGTGGCTTCCATTATGTTTGTTCCAACACATAGAAAAATTCTGTTGGTCTAGTAAAAGGGAAGGTTTTCAGGATTGCTCCTGAAAAGTCTGGAAAGCTAGGAGAATATAACATTTAGGGATTGGGTGGTTCTACTATCCCTTCAAAATAGAGATACAAGTTGCATAAGCAATGGAATACAGCAAGTTCTTGCATCTGTAAGAATCTCTTTCCTTCTCTACTGACTGAAATCTTTTTTATTTGGGGGGATACTGGGAATTGAACTCAAGGCCACTTGACAGCTGAGCCACATCCCCAGCCCTATTTTGTATTTTATTTAGAGACAGGGTCTCACTGAGGTGCCTCGCTTTTTGCTGAGGCTGGCTTTGAACTTGTGAACCTCCTGCCTTCACCTCTCAAGCCACTGGGATTACAGGAGTGTGCTACCATGCCCAGCCTGACTGAAACTTTATATATAAAACTCAGAGAACATTAGGGTTGAATGACAAGATTCTATGACAGTACAGATTGAGTTAATCGCCAGGGAAAGTAATGAACTCATCCAAATAAAAGGCCTAGTCAAGTCCAGAAAAAAGGCCTTGTCCTTTTTTTTACTAGATTAGGACCCTCTAGCCCACCAATTGGGAGAGTTTGCCCTTTCAGCTGTATGATATCTTACCAAAGAGTTCATCCATCTTTCTAAATGACACAGCCCATGTTATCACTTGATCCATGTCAGAAAATGAATAACATCTTACATAAGCATCAAATTATGTACAGTTTAAAATACAATGTAAAATACATTTCCCCC
>PVHX01011010.1:0-66602 GCA_004024805.1 Geosciurus inauris
AAAAAAAAAAAAAAAAAAAAAAAAAAAAAAAGCCCTTTAAGATTTTCCCTTACTGAAATGGTATTCAAGGCAAATTAAAGCAATTTATTTATTAATATGTTGAAAAAGGTAATAGCACTTTCTGAAAGAGAAAGACATTTCAAACAAAGTGTTCTTTGGTAAAACTTGAAAACTGCTGATTATACCATGTGGAAAGATAAGCACTTAAGAGAGAACTGAAGAAATCTAGTCTTATCATAAGGTCTCTGCATGGAAATAAAGACATGAGAAAATTAGTAAGTCGTATAATAAAGAAAAATATTTGAATTTTAAGTTAACAGGCTCAGAGAAGCTGAATGATTTCCAAAGTCAGAGCTTATCTCTAGGGAACAGGAGGGTAAATTATTTTGCTTAGATGCAGAGTCTTCACAAATCTCTCAAATACGTCAGCAAGCTTCCTAATAAGAAAGTTAAGAGCAGTGACAAACTTAAAAAATTTAAGAGCTGGGTCTCCTGAGGCTGGGGAGGTTGGGAGATGGGCAAGGAAGGAAGTAAGGTATTCACTGGTAGTACCTGTCAATTTCTGTGGTGTAAACACTGTTACCAGGGATGATTTTAAAACAAGGGGATGTAACTGAATATAGAGCTAGACAGAAATGCTAATTCTGTGAGCTGGTATGCCTTGGTTTCTTTATACATCTAGAAAAGAAATCAAAACTAAGCTATGATTGCAAATTGTATCATGTACAAATAAATTTAGAACATAGTTTATATTATAGAACCTGTAAAACATGGGTGTACAACATTAAAGAATGTTTAATATCTTCAGCTTCCTTTCATGTGCAAGAGCATACTAAGAAGTTGTAATCAGTCAAGAAGGATTATCTACTCAATTACAATTTACTTACACATATAGTCGGGGGGGGGGGCACCACACAAAATGAGCAAGTGAAAATTTACCCTATAGTTTAAAGCAGATGAACAGATCAACTATCAACTCCAGGTTTTTTCAAGGGATTTAGATGAAAGAAGAATGGTATGGTCACTAGATAAAGCACATATTATAAATCAGAAAAACTTAGATTGGAATGCTCACTTTCAAATTATGATTTGTACAACCTCAAACAACTCATTTGACATTAGCCTCAGTTTATTTAATCTAGATAATACCAATTCTGATAAGATAATGAAAATAAAACACTTGGCATTCAAATGGAGTTCATATATATTAAAATTCCAAGGACTGTCAACATTCTTCTTCCAGCAGACCAC
This sequence comes from Geosciurus inauris, assembly GCA_004024805.1. Lineage (NCBI taxonomy): Eukaryota > Metazoa > Chordata > Mammalia > Rodentia > Sciuridae > Geosciurus > Geosciurus inauris. The sequence continues at coordinate 1,252 of PVHX01011010.1, forward strand.
ACACTAACATGCCCACTCCATGAAAGAGTACATTTGATCCTGTAGGTTGTAGGTTATCTACCCAGTAGTCCTTTCTGTTCTCATTTTCGGGTACAAAGTTATCCAAAGAGCTTCCTTTTTAAATAATTTTTTTAGTTGTAGATGGATACAATATCTTTATTCATTTCTACGTGGTGCTGAGGATTGAACCCAGTGCCTCACACGTGCCAGGCAAGCAAATGTTCTACCACTGAGCCACAACTTCAGCCTCAAGAGCTTCCTTTATTAAGTACACATTTTTGAGTTCAATTATTTTCTGTTATTTGTAGACAATAGTGTCCTAATGGATACAAAGGGGAATAAATTGGCTGATGCCTAGAGTCACATTGAGAAATAAAATATGTCAAGCCCCTGGTGGAATGCTTAAAACAAAATACATAATCTGCCTTCATATTTTCCAAAAGTCCCTTCCTTTAAGCACTTTGGCAATATGGCAAATACAAATCTTCGAAATAGTATACAGAATCAGTTTTGTAATTGTAAGGAGCAAACATAAAAAGTGAGTGAAAATATTCCAGATAATTATTGCTTGACAAGGATAGATAAACTCACTTCTTCACAAGCCCTAATAATATGATAGATATAGAAGCAAGATGAAAACTAAGAGAGAGCTACCCCATGGAGTCTTGCAGAAACCAATACACTCCACAGGGATCTAGTCCAGGGTCTGATGTAATCTCAACATACAGAACTGAATGTTTATCAATACTAAAGTACTTTCCAATGATTTTCTATTAATCTGTGTTTTAGCCCTCCTACTTGCCCTTTGCTATGAAATAGTTTCAAGATCTGTGCTTTACCATAAATAAAAACCAGTTATTTAATGAAAAACTTTAATGGTTACAAAGATAACTATCATGCATTGTAGTTTTCTAAAACTCTTGGTATATATTATTTGATTCACCTCACAATCTCCAGTGTGACATAAGTCATATCATGTTTATTTTATAAATAATAATATTCATTTTCTGAGAACTTACTTTCCAAAGATCACAAAGCCAGAAGTATCAGAAAAGAGAATGAAACTCAGAACACCAAAGTCTATATATTTTAAAATATTTATTACATTAAAAGACATTTTGAAACAAAAGTTTATATGACCCATGTATCAAAAATGTCTCAGTGTTAGTCCTGAAATATAACATATACCAAATTATACAGTTCACTCTCTCATAAGTCTGCTATTTTTTGAATTCTTCCATATTTCTCCTTTATCTTCATTACATTTTGAAATGAAAACATCTTCAAAATAATTTTTCAACATGCCAGTTGTACCATGGTATAGAACATTCATCAGGCTGTGTTTTTCTACCTGTTCAGTATTTTTAATTATTTTCTAGATTGGCTATTAGTTAAAATAAATAGATGAGGCTAGGAGTGGTTAGTGAACACCCTGCACAGCAGCCATCCCACTACTAGCATATAATGATAAAACTTGTAAATACTGACAATGCTGTTTTGTGATTTCAATAGCAGGAAAAATACCATTTATTCAATAATCTTTTGACAAAACTGTTTGCAGAATTAACAATCTATTTATTGTTTTGGATATCTTTTCTTTCACATGATCTTATTTTTTGGAATTAACATATTGCCATTCACATGATCTTATTTTTTGGAATTAACAGACTATCCAACATAAATGCTCAACAAATTTTGAAAACACGTGATTAGTGATTTTTTAAATTCCAAAGGCTATCTGAAATTAGATCCTGAAATATAAATCAAATTTGTCAATTACTCAAGGGTCTTACAGAAAATTTTAAGCAATAAGCAGTTTTCATTTAATACACAAGAACTTGGTTACAAAGTTACTGAGACTGCATGTTGCCAAAAATATTCTTTCTATACATCAATTAGTTATTTATTGCCTTTTCAGGCAATAGGAAGTTATTTTATTATGTCCCTTCTGTGTAAACTATATTTATTTAAACATACAATATCAATATATAAATCATATATTGTTTTAAATGAGTACACTATAAAATTGGAAATAAGTATATTAATATCTATATAATGTTAACTAAAATTTATCAAGTAACAGTTTGTTAATAAATTAATTAACAACTATTCAATTATCAATTAATATATTAATAAATTATCAATTAATTTATTAATAGGTCACTTATTAATAAATAACAAAGACAAATTATCATGGGATTAAAGATACTACATCAACTTCATAGGGGTAAAAATATAATTTTAACTTGGATTTGAGGACAGAAAACCTTGTAAATACTGTAAGGAGAGGAGTTACCTTTGTTGTTCTTAGAGTGTCTGATTTAAAATAAAGATGCAGGACTGGGGTTGTAGCTCAGTGGTAGAGCACTCATCTAGCATGTGTGAGGCACTGGATTCGATTCTCAGCACCACATATAAATTAATGAATGAATTAATTAAAGGTCCATCAACAACTAAAAAATATTATTAAAAATAATAATAAAGTAAAGATGTAAAAGGGGAGGTTATAATGTAGTAGCAAAGTGAAGACAACCTGTTAACAAGGAGGGGGGTAATAGAAGAATCACAATGACCCATGCAAGTGTAAGTAAATGTGGCAAAGCCAAGAAAAATGTTAAGGTAGAGTCAGCTGGGAAACTTCCATTTGATTCAGAAAGCCATGGGCAGTCTGAGAGAGAGAATGACAGACTAAGGCAGAAACATTCAGATTAAGACCTCGTGGACCAATTGGCTCCAGTGGTCAGTCTGGGAATGATTCTGTTATCATATAAAAAGAAGTAAAATCTGGAGAGAATCTACTAGAGAATCTGGAGAGCTACCAACTGGAGATCATAGAAATGATGACACTCCCTAGAGATACATTCAGATCTCTGATGCAATTTCAATATACAGAACTGCAATGTTTCATTAATATGAAAGTACTTTCCAATTATTTCTTTAACAGACTAAAGGTTAGCCCTACTACTTGTCCTTTGCTATCCCCAATTAGAAAGCATGGATTTCAGAAAAACAGAAAAAAGGGAGGTTGTACTCTTCCAGATATGAGGTAGACAGACGTATGAAGTAAGAATAGGGGACACATGGTAGGTACTCTGATTATTTAATTCAGAACATTCTTTGAAGGATTTTCTCACAAAAATCTTAAAATTGTGCAAAAGTACCTAATCTACTTATCCCTGGGCCTTGTGGTTCCCATGGAGGTGTCGTTTTTGCATTTTGCTGTTGTTGTTCACACCATATGCTCTCCCTAATTAGACAATGAACCTGAATTTGATTTGAAAAAAGGCTGAGAAGTAAGAAATATCTGCTGATGTAAAATATAACCTTCAAAGTATAACCTTTTGGTAAAAGGCATCCTTAATAATCTTTAAAAAAATAAATTCTATTGCCAGTATTTGAATGTCAAAGAGGCATTTACATACATATAATCAACTAACCAAAATCTATAATGTTCAAAAATGAATTTATTTAAGAAATGCTTTCCACCATTAGCAAAACCATGTATATTCCATGAGATTCATTTTTAAAGTATTAAACACTGAACACTGAAAACTAAAAATGGCAAGCTACTTCCAGGGAAGAAAGTAATACTCTTAGTTAAATAATGTTCCAAACAACAGTACTAGAACTTGAGATCGTTGCTTGCTCAAATAAATAGGAAAAGGCAAAATCGATTCAACAAGTCCAAACACTCAAGAGCATAATTTGCTGAATTATTCTCTCCCAAGTGACTCCCATTTTCTAATCTTTCCTCCTCTGGTATGTCTACCTCTCTCTTGGACCCCCTTTTCACAAAATTCCTTTGCATGCCCCTCACATATTCTTTCTACTCCTGATTTCTGAAAAATGCAGGCCAGTATTGGAAGAATATGGATTTCTAGTGCTTTTGACAAGGTAAGAATAAAACATATTAAAGGCAAAAATTTGCATTTGCATTCTAGTGTTAGAAGCTACTAAAATGGGGAAAAAAAGGAGCTTAAAATGAATTTAAAATAGTAGCTATTGAAATGCCTGTGGTGTAGATCAAGACCAAAACTGCTAATATAGCTATGCCCTTTGCTTCCTCATTCATAGTCACCAAAAATCTCTGCCTCTTTATTTATGAAAGGATTTTTATCTCTGTTGAACTTGGATAAGTTGCAAAATGATGTTCCACACATAAATTAAGACTTGATTCAACTTCTTCATAAAAATTTTAGTGCACTTTAGAAGTCGATAGATTTATTAACTATATTTTTGCTCTAACTATTTTTGGAGCTTGCTTTCTTTTTACAAATATTTACCCTGGAGTTATCTTTTCTTTCCATAGTCTAGTATTTCAAGCCAAGAATATTTAAGACATAGTCACATTAAAACTTTGTCATCTGAGCTGGCAGAGTAGCACACAGCTGTAATGCCAGCAATTCAAGAGGCTATGGCAGGAGGATTGGAAGTCTGAAGCCAGCCTCAGCTACTTAGTGTTAGACCCTGTCTCAAAAAAAAAAAAAAAAAGGGCTGGGGATGTGATTCAGTGACTGGGGATGTGATTCAGTGGCAAAGCATCCGTAGGTTCAATCTCTAGTACCTGCCCCACTCCCCCCAAAAAACCTGACTGCTCAACAAAATATATCCCCCTAAAAGCAACTCCTCCCAATCCTACCTCATTAGGTAAGATATTTCCACAGAAACAGTGCTCAACTCTCAAGAAATGCTCAGGCCAATTTGAATTATCCTACCAAGGAGTAAGAAACATATTTCTTTGTTACATGTGAGGAGTAACTGTGCAGTTATAAGGTGAGTGGTTTTTGAAGCCATGAGTACGAAAGAATCAATCAGAATATCTACAGAAAATGAAAAGTGGACAAAGAAAGGAATTTGGGAGGGATGCGTTAACAGCAGACTCAGAAGCCAAGTCAACCTCACTTTTGCTGAGAAAATGTCCTTAGCTTTGTGGGACAGCTAAATTCCCACACAAAAGCCAAATGCTGGTACAAGAACATCCATGTAGAAAGACAAACAGGGGCAGTTTCATGGAATATTAGCACACCTGGCTCTTGTTTCATTTTGAATTATGTCTTGACAAATATTTTTCCTAGCATTTCTCTAGTAATATTTACTAATTTCATCAATTCTATATATTTTTCTATGAACTAACCACAAACACTCATATAAAGTAGAAATTATTTATTTTTGAAAGTTGCGTTTTAGAAGAGGAATTAGAATTTACAGTTTTTTTGGCATTCTGGAAGGAAAAGAATTACAAGAAGACAATGTCATAATAACCATTAAAGGTAGAAGAGAAAAATACAAGCAGGTCATACCCTTGACAGGAGGAGGAAAGAAATAAGGTCTTGCATTATGAATCTAGGATCTGGAAAGATAAAGATAGCATCAATTGCCCTGATTCCATGAGCATGCAGAGATCTGGCAGGGAGAGATCTGTACTGGGTCAGAAAACAAAGGATATACAGACACATAATGAAGACATGCTATACAAAATAGAATAGAGTTTGAGGGGTGACAAGGGATAAAGGTTATTAAAATAGGTAACACCCCACCAAAATCTGTTGATTAGTTCAAGAAACGGAAAAGCAATAAGAAATGGGGTCCCAAAAGAAAACTACTGCAAAAGTCTAGCCCTTCGAGACATTTAAAACTGTGAAAGGAGTTCAATTTTTATAAATACCAACCAACTGAACCTCAAGTAAAGAAATGATGAGAAACACTGGAGTAACAGTTCTCTTCAGGTTGAGGGTGCCCTTGAATCATCAGTAGTTTCTGCAAGGAAGCCCCCTTGAAGGTCAGCATAGAGATGAACAATGGCTCACTGGTGCATTAACAGTCTTTCTAGCTCATCTTCTCAAGGTCCTTGTAGCAGGGTCTGCCTTAAACTAGAAATATTATAAAACTAGTGTAGATGTAGAAAACCCAACTTGGCTTCTCTTTAAACACTGGGCAAAAACACATCAACAACAATGAGAGGGGCCAGGTAAATCCAAATAAGAGACAGCATTAGTCATTAAGAAATACCAAAGTCAAGGGGGCTTAGGGTATAGCTCAGTAGTAGGACATTTTCATAGCATGTGTAAGGTCCTGTGCTCAAACCCCAGTGATACAAAAATTAAAAAGGACAAAGAAATTCCAAAGTCAATATAAGGGCAGAAGCAGAAGACTAAGAATCACCCAGAATAATTGTTGCTGCAGAACAACCTGTAGAGCTAGAGAGAAAGAAAATGGAAACCCACAGCACTACCCTGGAGCAGAAGTATCTAAAATCATTCAAAGAGAATCTGAGTGGGGAGAGGGATTTCAAGGAATGAGATTTCCCTGATTCTTAGAATAAAGGTTATATTTTTAAATACTTTTTAAAAAGACTTTGCCTACAACTATGATTAGACTCTCCTCCCATCATCCACTCTTCAGCACCTGCATCCCCTTGAGTAGGAAAAAACTAACATGAACTCTAGAGCTAACCTGTCTGGGTTCAAGGGTTCTGTCTGCTGACCAGCACTAGGACTTCTTTTAAGCTACTGTACATGGCTGTTTCTTTTTTTCCTTACTTGTAAAATGCAGACAATAAGAACATCTGGTTTATATTTCTTGTGAGAATTTAGAGTGGTAATCTTTCAAAACATTCAGTACAGTATCCAGCACTCAGTAAGTGCTCATAAATATCATCATGTGTCATCTATCATTGTTGTTATATCATTATTATTAAAGTAAGACAGCCAGTTGCAGTGGTGTGTGCCTATAATCCCAGCTTAGGCTAAGGCAAGAGGATTGAAGGTTTGAGGTCAGCCGGGACAACAGCAATAGACCCCCCTCTCAACAACATCAATAATGATAATGTTTACAGGGAAGAGAAGAGCAATAAGGAACAACGTGGGCAAGAACTAAAATGAAGGGCACCCAAAATATAGTGGTTTTCAGCTTCTCAAAAGCATTAAGTGCATAATGACCTCTGCCAAAAGAAAAATTCGTCTACTTGAAGTAGTTGTTTTTTAAAAAGAAATAACTATATTAAGGTCATTTCTATAAAAAGAAACTTCCTTTCATGTATGCAGTTTGACACAAATAATATTTTAATAAGTGGCTCTATCCTTGATGAAAATGATATACTTCCAGAAAAAAATAATCACACTACTTGGCGACAATAGCTGCTTTGTCCTTTTGTGTAACCATCTATACATCCAGCCACATCAACAGAGCTGCACCTCCAGCTGAAACATAGGCACATTTTAAACACTGAAAGTTTCTGAAGCTTGAGAAAGCTAATAAAAAGCCCCTTGATTCCACCAGCAAATTCATTAGTGGAAAAAAACATGTACTTATTATTTAAGTATTCTTATTGTTATGTAAAATTATTTTCTTACATCTGATGCATTTTTGTAAGGGATGAAAGCAACATGTCATATAATTATTATAATTTTTGCAAAGTTAAATTAATTTAAAATAGTGTAATGGAGCTCAATACACATTTTACCTCTTGTAAAACACATTAGAATACGATTAGTATGCAGTACTCCATCTCAACTGGAAAAGAAAGAAATCAGTGTGACCAATGGAAATGTTATTTGCTATTAACTAGCTGAAACAGCATCAGGTCTAAAGTATCTGCATCTCATTTTGGATTTAATTATTGCAATAACATCTCATTTGCTTCAAGGTATTACAATTATCTCCTGTTTTAAACTGAAAGGTATTTTAGAATGAATGCAGTTAATGAAGCAAAAGGTTCAAAATGTCCAGAGCATTGAGCTATAAAGTAGAACAACCTACATTTTGAACAAATCCTTACTGAGTGTATGCAAAATGCATTTCCTTTCATCAAAACCCCAGTGTATGTGCCAATGAATGAGGTATAATAATTATTTTCTGATTTCAATGCTATTAAGTTCCAAATATGATATTAGGTACAGGTTGATAATAGGCATTGATATTAATCAAGCTCTTAAAAACAGCTCACTTTCAGAGTTTCATAAGATAGAATTTGTTAGTATAAAATTATTCACTTAATTTTTTGTAAGATAAAAGCACTTTAAAATGAAATCAAATGAAGCTTTAAATCTGATATGTACCAAGAGTACATTATCTTGTTCTTAATTAGCTTGAAATAATCCAAAATATTTTTGATAAATATTCAGCACAATGTTAGTTAAGATCTTTTACATGCCAGACCTCTTCAAATTAGATGTGCCTTTGATTTTTGTTTTTTAAAAACTCTAACAATGTGAGATGCTCTAAACATCTGCAAATTTTACAGATTTTATATAGTCATGAACTAAACCCTAAAGAACCTCTTCACTGGAGAATGATGTTTCCCTAGGTCAGGATTACTCAAGGACAGAAATGCTCACAAGGAATGCCAATGCTGATCTAGCCACAGGGGACAGAAGTCACAGGGCCTACGACCACCATAATTTTAGGGGACAATGGAAATATTGTACTTTCTTACAAAGCTAGAAGGAAAAAAAAAAATTTGATCTAGCCTGAGTTGTATTTCTCTTTATAATAATGCAGTTGGTATACGATAATCTATTTTATTTAAATAAAGGGAACCATAAAATCAGAATAGTCTCTGTTCAAGAAAGGTAAAATTTGGCACTCCTCTAAATAGAGTTTGTTACATGAAAATCTTTTATATCTTAAGTACACAAGTTGCCATAGTGCCTCGGAGTAACTGAAAATATCTAGACATTCTTTGTGTTTTGGGCCCTTGGTAAATCTCAAGGCTGTCTGGACTCTCATGGGCTTTTGAGACTTACTGTATCTCTGTTCAGCATCTACTTGCACAGGATATCTGCCCCTGTTTCATAACCTTTCTGTTCATATCTCCAGAGCTTACTAATTCTAAATGTCCTGGTGCCAGCCCTATACCTTTGGCCATTCCCCTCAAAGCCTGAGCATAGGATGGTTCTCTGGTGAGGGTGGTGGTGGGAGGTAACAATAATTGATCTCTCACAGTCCTTACACTACTGGGGTTCTTCCTGAACACAATTCTCCCAATTTTATCCTTATATTTACTAATCAGTATGGTTATAATGAATCAAGTTTACTCTGAATAAGAACAAAAATTATTTCTCAATATTTTATAAGTGTAAGTGATTAATATCAAACATACATGAAACCTACACACATATACACATGAATCTCAGCTCATTAGCTCATTAGATTGTATTTTGTTAACTGAATATGTTAAATGGAAACAACTGGAACATCAGTAAAAATAAGTTCACTTGGTTTTCATAGAGTAAGATTTTTTGTACTAACACAGTGTACATCTCTGAAATTTCTCTTCCAAATACATATTCACACACATATACACACAAATATACAATTTTGCTTCACTATAAAAAAATAATTACTTAGTTTCTTAAAGCATTTAGATAAAGGCAGATGTGCTGCTAGGAAAAAATGTATCTCCAGAACACGGTAATGTAAGATAATGTAATTTAATAAACTCTATTTTAGGTTTAAGATAATTAAACCAAAAATATTATCACGTTTAATCTGTTTTTGGTTTTTTTTGGGGGGAGGGGTTGTTCCTAAAATAGTCATTGTCAGCAAATTCTTTCATCAAAACGACTTTACTAACTGACCAGCTATGGGTAGCTACCCAATATTACACAGACCTGGGGAAAAATTATTACATTATTTCCTTAATAGTACTTATACTTAATGAATGCTTACTGTGTCCTAAACTTGTTATCAGAGCTTGACTTGTACATCTCTTTCTATTCCACAAGAAGCAATATTGTTATCATAGATGTTTCACAGATGTGGACATTATTGCAGCAACATTAGTGACTTGCCCAAGGTTACAAAGCTAGTAAGTGGTGGAGTCACAATATGAACATGGGCAGCCTAGGGCAGCCAAATGCTGCAGTACTGCTGCCTCTCCAGCAGGCAGGTGTACATGTGTACATGTACATTCACTTCAATTATTCATAAAATGCTTGTCTTTCTTCCAGGTTATGTATAGTGAACTTGTCCATTCACCAAAATAAATTTGTTCTGCTTCAATTATAATGCCATCTTTTATTTCTTTTATCCTATTCTGTGTATATGCAACTCATATTAACTCTCAAGTCAACTGAAAGTTTAAAGTTTAGCAGCCTGGGAGGTTTACATTTTCATCACCATGTTCAGATTCCACAAACAAAGAAGCTATGGGACTAATGTGCTCAGTGATTACATCTTCCCTCTTTTTTTAAATCCTGTACCAGAGTTAGGTCTTACTCTTCACATTTTATTAATGAGAACATAAATTTAGAAGAATGAACAATTTATCTAAAGGTACCTACCAGTAGACAAAGGGGAATGAATGGAAGGGAGGAGAGATGGGTAGGGAAAGACAGTGGAATGAATTGAACCTAACTCTCCTATCTATACATGCATGAGTATACCACAGTGCATTTCACCATCATTAACATCCACAGACACTAATTTAAAAAAAAATTGCAGAAAAATCAGTTAAGTAGAGGGAAAGGAACAAGGAGAGGGAAGAGGAGAAGGAAAGGGGAAGTACTAGGGACTAAATTAGAACAAATTATATTCCATGCTTTTATAATTATGTCAAAATGAACACTATCGTCATGTATAACTAAAAAGAACCAATAAAAAATTTTTAAAAATAACATAAGCTGATTATTTCCATTGACACCTGCAGTCTCCCTGTGCCCTTCTCTGCCTTGCACTGAACCTGCGAGTTTTCTCCCTATACATGGACTCCTGATTACAGGCCCCTAGTTGACTCTTCATTCCCCAGTTCTACCCATGCCCACCTCCCTCACTGCTGGGGCACAATTTTAGCAGTGGTTGCATTTCTCTAAGGACTAGATGCTTCTTTAATGCTTCTTTCCTCTGTTGTTGCAAGCCTAGAGTTGATAACAGATTCTCTTGGCTGCTGCTGAAAATGATTCCCTCCCTGATGAAACTCTCTGGTGCTACTTCTCTGAACACTCTTCAAAACTTTGCCTCAGCCTTTGGACTTCTGTGGACACATTTGTATTGCCCAATTTTAGAAAAAAATCCTAACTCAGTTTTAGAGTATCCCTCTCCCTCAATATTTGACCACCTTGATACCTGTTTAACTTTTTCATCCTTCAGTACTCCCTAGGATGGTGTCTGACCATCTACTAACTGGCCTTCAGCAAGAATCCTGTCAAGAGGGTTTTGATAGAATCTCCCCTAACTCCTTGTGTTCCCTCTTAGCAATTTTCCATCCACTTCTTCCCAACATGCTGCTTAGAAATAAATTCCCATTTGTCTATGTTGTGTTCAGAATCGAGCCCAGTTCTATCATGGAGGGTTTTTTGCCCGTATTGAAATAGCTCCTGAATAAAATCTTTTGTTACTTTAACTACAGTCCAGCACTGTTACTTCTTTAACATTACTCCCTAAGTGTTTCCTCATCTCAATGAGTAAAACCAAACCAAACAAAACAAAAACCCACTATAAGTAAATAGCAGAAAGATCAGTAGGGAAGGGAAGAGTGGGAGGGAGAGGGGAGAAGAAGGGGAAGTATGGGTTGATCCACTTACCCCTGCTCAAGTATCATAATAGCCCTTTCATTAAACTCTCTTTGAACCCATCATTATTGGTTCATCTGTTTCTTGGAGGGCCACTGACTGATAGAGAGAAACCTAGAATTATAAACTTTGGTAATTTGACTCTGTGATGATTATTCAAATAGACACACATATATATATGAGAAAAAGAAAAGGAAGACGGGGATCCTGCACCCTTTCAAGGCCATTGAAATGTTGATTTGCATTAGAATGACTCTTAAGGGAGATGTCAAAGCCTAAGTCAGTCATTCTTAAGGAGCATTTATTCTGTGCATGGGGAGATATAAACAGCAATGAGTAATCACTGGGAAAAAAATCACAATTTCTGCACATTTTTAGCATAGATTCTAGAGGACAAAATATATAAGTAAATATTTAGTAAGTGCTATGGGGTGCTTTAATTGAAAAGATGATGCAGCTGAGCTACCCTTCAGTTTCAGAAAAACAGACATAGAGAAAGTAATTACTAAGCTGGTACCTAAGCGGGAAGAACAGCTGGACAAGTGAAAGAGAAGCAAGAACATTCCAGAAAAAGTTAATTATCAAATATCTGTGATGTGTTTCAGGTATGATATTTTAAAATGTAGTATTCTTTTGTCTACTAACTCTTCTTAAACACATCTTAGCATCATACAAATATTTTCAACATTTCTCTAAATATTTAATTATAACATATATACTTAAACAACTATAAAAGTAAGTACATTTAAAACTGAGCTTATAAAATAAATAAATAAAACTGAGTTTATGATATAGCTAAATGACTAACCAGATGTTCTGTAGGTTCCACAAGCTGTTTTCAACTTAAATTTTAGAAAAAATTATGCCTAACATTTTAAAATTTTATTTTTAAATGAAATTTTAAACATTCCATTTTCAAAGGAATCTTTTGTTATAAACTTAGAATATTTAATATCAATTTATCAAAATATTTCATACCAATTTATCAAATCAAAGCATAATTATACATATTTGTGGATTCAAATTGAACAGAGAATTGTGGAGTTTTGGGTTTTTGCTTTTCAGAACAAACCTATACAATCTGGTCATTTAGGCTGCTCTTGATGTAAAATAATTTGATTCACATTAATTCAATCAGAAGCAAGAATATCAGATTATTGAAACATGGGACTGTGAACTGTAACCTCAATAGACTTATAATATTAAAGTTATTGATAGAAATATTTTCTAAAAACAGCAAAAAGCTTTAAAGTAGGTGAATTTAAATTTGGTGCTGTTAAAAATAGCTGCTTCCTAGAGCATGCTGTTCTCTTCTCAACTTTTAATGAACTCTTGAAAGCTCACTTGAGAATGATAATCAGGTTGGCATTATTCTCTAAGTGCCCCAAATCTAAAAACAGAGCAAAACTTTTAAAACAACAAAGATATAATATGTAGGGTTAACAAAACCTTCATGTTTCAATAATACAAGACTACCTCAATATTCTAGGAGCTCTGTTTCTTACATTTTGTAATAAACTTGGACAATATTCAAATTAAATATAGGCAGTAATTTTTAATAATTTATATTAAAAATAATGAATTACTATTCAGTAGTCAAATATAAGCTTTCAAATAAGCTATCAACATGCATAAAGTCTTAACATATTGAAAACATTCAACTTGTAAGCTTCATGCTAAAGCATCCTGTAAATGTAGTATATGAATAATAATATCTTCATCACAATGAATGAGGCTTCCTTCACTTAATATTTAGGCATTTTACAAAAATATCACAATATAAAAAAAAATGTCAATTACATCTTTGAAACACAGAAGGTTTCCAATTGTAGTCATAATTATTTTAGAAAATTAGTCATTTATAATGTTTTTGATTTTTAAAATTTCAAGCTTGAATCTAGCTTTTATTACAACTGTAAAATGATATACCCAAAATTTCAAATTTATAGTCTGTTGCCCAACACAATAGTGATAATTTATGAGAAAGGGCTTAATTATATTTAAGCTTGCTTCTTTCTTAAGTTTTACCAAATTAATGAGAGTAAAATAATCATTTAGTACTATAAATTGTTGGTTCTGAGTGACAAAAAGAAATAGTTTTGAAATCTAAAAATCTGATTTTTTCCAACATTTTATTACAGCCATCTTCAAATAGAGCAATGTTGAAAGAGTTACATACCCACTATCTCAATTTCACTATTAACTTTTTACCATATTTGTTTATTAATGTTTATCCATTTTGATCTTTCCAACCATTAATATATCTTAATATATTTAAGTAAGTTAATAATACTGAACTTTTAAAATCACCAACCTAAAATATTTCCAAAAATTCACAGATGTAGCTTTAATAGTCTAAAATCATGACCAGTAAGTTCTAACCACATATAATTATATCCAGAAAATAAAAACAAATTCTTAAATATTTTGTATTTCAGTCCTGTGCATCATCTTGGGTCCCATTAAGAAAACAGAAACTTCTTTGAGTAGTTACAGGAGATCATTAAACATCTTATCCTTTTATCCTGGATGACTGTAGATTCTCTCTCTTTTATGTACATTCCATTAACAAGCCTGAGACGTTAGGGATTCTAAGATTTGGAAGGAATCAGTGCTGACTCCTCTGTTCTTATCTCCTGGGATCCTTTCCCAGTACTCTTCAGGGAAGAAGGACTGACCCCTGAAGGCCGTTTCACTGACACACAAGTCAATGGGTCTAAAAGTATTTGATAATTTAAATAAATGCAGTCAAAGACTATATTTAAGTTTAAATTTTGCAGACTCAGAAAAAATTGACCAGTCCTATAAATCAGAGTGTGGCTATGCCTGTATAATCCCTTTTGTTTGCTCTAGCATGGAAAAAATTGGCAAAAACTAACTAAAAATCTTATGTTTATGAACAATATTCCTATCTTTAAAGTGTGACTGAGATAATGGGTGAATTTGAAAAAGGAGGATTTTCCTGGTGCATCTTCACTGTAGCATTTGATCTAGAAAATTTCTGATTTCTTTCTTTGAAGCAGAATAATAACAATGAACAGCCAATTTAAATGGCTTTCAAAGCACAGGAGAAAAATGAACCTGCTTTGGTCCTGTTGTTTTGCAAGCTGTCAATCAAAAAGCGCCCTGAACCAAGGTGTGGTGAAAACGAGATAATTAAATAAAAGAAGCAAATTTTCAAGAACACGTTCTGTTAATTTGACATGAAAAAGAGCTGTAATCACAGTCACAAGCCCCTTGAAAATACAGAAGATTTTTTCCCCCTCTGATTAAATTATGAGGGCATATACTAACACACAGAGGATGGATAGGTTGCATCTTATGTTGGATCTTTGATCAATTGGCAGTGATGACCTGCAGCCCTGTATTGAGTGGCACTGTGGATCTTCATTTGGGCCAAGTGGGGAAGAATGCTTAACTAATGATTGATGTCTACTGCTGGAAAGGATGGAGGGAACTAGTAATGAGTCATGTTTACTTGTCAGTTCTGCCCCAAGTATTAATCTGAATTATGTTTTAGTCATTGGCTGTGAATCATTGAGGTAATATAATTGATTTCTTGGTTTTAATATTGTACCCTTTTCAACACTGTAGGATTTAAGTCAGAGGCCTTTTTCTTGCTGACAAAAATAAATGACAGATTCACAGTGCCATGTTTCATTGGTTACTCAGATGAGTTTAAACTATTCTTCATAATTTGGAATTATATTTATTCTCATTTTAACATGATATCAAAGATATACATTAGGATATTTAGCCTCGAATATGTTCTATATAAGATACTGGAGATTGAATCCAGGAGCACTCTACCATTGAACTATACCCTGCTCCTTTTTATAATTGTAATTTACAGAATCAAGCTAAGTTTCCCAGGATGACTTAGAATTTGTGATCCTGCTGCTTTAGTCTCCTGAGTAGCTGAGATTACAAGTGTGTACCACTCTGCCTGGCTGAGACATACCTTTTTAATGCACAGGAATCTAAAATGTTAAAGGAAGGGCTTTTGGGGATGTGAAAGAATTTTAATAGAAATGTGATCAATCAAGCATTAGCAGCTACTGCAGACAATATTTTATTTCCCATAAATATGTCCCCAAATACGAAAACTTCTGTCAGTTAAACTATAAAGATTCCTCCTCTTGTGCCAAAATTACTACATCCCAAGGATTATATCAATTTAGTTTTATAAAAGTGTTTTGAAATATTGATCTCTGAAAAATTTGGCAACAAAGTAATTGAATTTACTCTTTAGAATTACCTCATACATAGCTTTGGCTGGTTGTTCTATCAATAGTAGTTATTTCCATAAATAGATGTACCAATCTGGTCAGATTTATTGGCCTGTAGTATCTGGAAAAATGTAAAGTGCTTACATAAAAGATAAATTTTCCTATTGTGGAATTAGACATTTTAGGAATTGTGATATTAAATGTGTATCTCAATGTTTTCACTATAAATAAATGCTTCCTTTTTAAAAAAAATAAAATATTGATTTTATTAATTTTTCTCTGATAAAAATTACAGAAAATGTACAGTACTCTGTGTTGACATATGAAAAGCCCTAGGTAGAAATCAGACTTACCTAAGCAGCTTTGCACAAATAACACATGTGCCTTGATTTAACAATTAAAGATTTTGAGTAAACAGGTCTGATTAGCAATTTTGATCCATCTATAATCTATGGAGTTGGAATGATTTAAGATCTTTACTTTTTGGTCTTTCCTCATCGGTTTCTGTTACCTATTGCAGTTTTTCACATTATAAGATGCCTGCTGTCTCACTGATACTTGCCATGAAACTTGCTTTTCTCTATTTTTTCTTGAATTTTCCCAGTCTTGCTCACTACCGATCATATAAAAGCATTCAATTAAAAACTGTTAAATTCCAAGACAAGTCAGTAAAAATAAAATGTAGGATTCCATTGCTTAGTTACAAAGTCAACAGCAGTGACAATAATTATAATATTAAGAGAGTTGTAATATTTTCTGCTTGGTTATCTATATCCATATCCCAATCTGTGTCTGTCTGCCTGCATGCCTGTCTACCTATCTAACATTACTGTTGTCTTATCACTGAGTCATCTAGGTATCATAAATCTAGCTATTGTCTGTCTAGGTAGCTTATATCTCTCTACCTATCATATCTCATCTATCTATCATATCTGCCAACCTATATATTCATTTGAACTTTATGATAGGCAAAAATAATAGTATTCTTAATCCAATATTACAAATAAAGGAACTCAACTTCATATGACAAATAACCTGCAAAACATTATTTGAATATTAACTGGTGGGCTCAGGATTCAACTACAAATTCTTCTGATTCCAGATCCTATGGCTTTGAAAATCTTCAGCAGCAACAAATTGGTCGTGTCTGGTAAACAACACAATATGAAATCAACTGAAAGTTCTGTTTTGCCAAATGTTAAAGATTAAGTGACGGGTGGCAAGTAATGCCATTACCTATTAGGAGAATAAGTGACAGTGCTGTCCAGTTTGTTTTACTAAGTAGAAGACAAGGAAAGCTGAGGATGCTTTCAAGACAGTGACCATCATTTTGTAGAATTATGCAACTAGGTCACTCCGTCATACTGATTGAAATTACTAACAAGACAACCAGTATGAATCAATACCAAAGAAAGTTATTATAAAGGGCTTATTTCCTATGATAAAAATAAGAGGAAAAAGGAAATCCAGCACAGAAAGGCATTTCATAAGTAGTTAAAATAACAAATAATGTAAACAAGTTTACATGCTTAGAAGAAAAGTCAGCTATCTGCAACTTAGCCCGATGGAACCAAGGGTATTATTAACAATGATCAAAATCAATCCATATATAAAGATTTCCTTAAAAATATCAAAAGACATACTTCAATTGATGCATCCTAAAATGGACCATGAAGAAACAGGTTAGTTAAAACAGTAATTTATGAACTGTCCCTTGTTCAACATAGTATCAAACATGTTTCAACAAGAAAGAATGGTGTACAATTTATTTCTATACATAAATACAAAAAAGCCCTGATTTTTTAAAAATATAACATCAGGACTGATAATTTTGTACTCAAGCTTTAGAAATTCCACACAATTACTCATAGTATCTTCTTAGGTTTCTTTGCAGTTCCCTGAGGTCTTTTTATTCTGACTGACTTAATAGCACAGATAATTCTCCAGAAGAGGTAGCACACTACAACAGATTTCCACAATCAAGTAAATTTATAGGAAAATTGAAGATCCTTTAATTAAACAATAAAACATCTGGGATTTTCAGACTTTGTTTAAGGCAAATGCACACACAGACTATTAATTATGATTTATCTATATTTGTTTCATATTGATTTTCTATAATATAAAGATAAATGGCTAATTTTCTTGACTAAAGGACTATATATTTAGGATATCTAAAATAGTTCAATGTTCAATTATTTAAGGTCAGGTTGGAAACCTTCATTTAATTAATTATAATCATTAGGACAAAAATTACATTCATGTTTATGATTCAGAAATTTCTTAAATGTGAAAAAATGGATTATTTCAAAAATGTAAACATTTTTAGAAGAAACTAATGAAAAAGTTTTTGCTCTTTGTTAGAATAACAATATATCAAATTCATGTTTTCCTTCCCTAAAACATTCCTTAGTTCAGTTTTATTTTTAAATAAGGGAGGGTCTGTGAAATCTCAGAAATTTTTTCCTTTTTTAGGATATAAAGCAACAAATGTCAATTTTTAAAAGTTTAGTAAACTATAAAAAGTTAAAATCCAAATCTCATAAATGGTATTATTAATATTATTATGCATGGGTCATATATTTAATGCAGAAAAACTAAGAGAAAACAATGTATATTCAGCATTTAATTTCCAAATTAAGCATCTGATTCCAGAGTTAAAATAATTTTGAAAACCAGGCTTTGCTTTAAGAGAAAATAAGAAATTCTAAAAGTTCCTTTAAAATATTACGATTGAAGCTTAGCTAATTCAGATCATGAAACCTTACTGTAAACCATTGATAGCAGGATTTAAGAGAAGTCCTGCCCGGGCAGGAAGAGCAATGGAAAATCTTCAGAGAAGAAACCCAGATAAACAGAACTTGTAAAGAGACTATACATTTGGGCCTTAGCCAAGTACAAGAAGATGGTGAGAAAATCCACAGCTAATATCCTATATAGTCATTTGAACTTTATGATAGGCAAAAGACATGCAAATGAAAAACCTAAGAACATCTGAGTGTCAGAATCATTTCCTCTGTTGCATTTAATATGTCACAAGCACTTACTTTACTTCTGTAGGATCTCAAGCATGGGGAAATCATGTTGAGAGTGGCTATCTGGATACTCAAAGATCCCAGTATGAGCTACATGATAGAGCCAAGCAACATGATCCCATCAACGTAGCAATCAGCCTGGTAGAGGACCCAGTGTCAACCACAGAACAGGAATTTCATCTGCTGTTATGGTTTAGACATTAGGTATCCTACTAAAATTCATGTGTGAAACAATGCAAGAAGGTTTTTAAATGACTGGCTTATGGGAGCCCTAGCCCAATTAATTCACTAGACCCTAATAGGAATTAACTGAGTCATAAATGTAGGCTGAGAGGGTATGGCCGAAGGAGGTGGGTCATTGGGGTGCGTCTTTGAGGTATATTTCTCTTGAGCTGGGCTTAGTCTCCTTCTGCTTTCTGGAGCCATGTCTTCAGCTGCTTTCCTCTGCCACATTATTCTGCCATGATGTTCTGCCTCACCTCGGGCCCTGAGGAATGGAGAAAGCTATCTATGGACTGAGGCCTCTGAAACCAGAAGACCCAAAATAAACTTTTCCTCCTCTAACAGTTCTGGTCAGGTCTTTTGGTCACAACAATGAAAAAGCTAACTAAAATTCCTGCTTTGATTGGCATAGCAGTGTTTAAGGTTGCCGGACATAATACCTGTGTAGTCCCAGTTCTTAGAAGACCAAAAGAGACAGGAGAATAGCAAGCAATGCATGGGACCCTTTCTAGTCATAAGAAGTATCATAGGCTTTCTTTTAGAACCTGATGCCATCTTGGAGTGAGAAGGAAAGCCTCTCATGAAAGACTTAGAATTTACCTTAAAGAAACATTTCACTGAAAGTTTAGATTTGCTACCTGCCTCTGTTCTCCCTGTCACCCATCTCTGCCCATTAGTGACAGAAGAGCACTTAAAAAAAGTTCTGTTTTGAAGGACAAACATTTTCTAAGGCAATCTGAACTCATTTTACAAAGAGTAAAGTTCAATCTTGACATGTTATACAGAAATTCCAAGGTATGACTTCAGGATTGGATATTTTGCAATTATAGCTGTTTTAAAATAAATCTCATATTTCTCTCCTTTGGTATATCTATAATTCAAGGTGTTATTTCTGCTTTCTGATACGGCAGCCATTAACCACATGGGGCAATTTAATTTTAATTTAACTAAAACTAACAAAATCAAGACATGTTTCTTAGTTACAGAGCCACATTTCAAGAGTCCAACAGCCATATGTGGCTAGTAGCTAACATATTAGACATCACAGATATTGAATATTTCCATCATCACAAGTTTTATTGGGCAACATGGACAATATACTTAACTAAGAGTATTTCCTCAAAACAGGAGACACAAAGTGACCCAACACAGAAAAGAAATGAGTATTGTTGTCTTTGGTTTCTAAAATCCTAAACCCACAGGAACTTAGGAAGGAGGCCAAGGTATAACTTCACATTTTGAGTGAGTGGAGTTTAAAGAAACTAAAGCTTTCTTTAAGGATAGGAACCCATGGCCTGGAGAGCAAGGAGATAGAAGTTAAAGGATAGAATCCAGAGATGTGGGAAGGGAATCACTGGAATTTGGAAAGCTCCGAGTACCCATTTCCTTTTTCTAATGTAGCCTGGAAGCAACAAAATGGTTACCAACCCTGAGAAGGGAGAAAGCACCATACTTTAAGGGGTGAGACTGAAAGGAACCCAGCACGTCTCTGAGATACCTATAGGAAAAATAATTGAGGGCCATATGGGATGATGGACATCTCAGTAGACATCTCTGTGTGCAGGCAGAGGACTTAAAAACAGGATGGATTAGTGCTGCTACACATTTCCCCCTGCCCCACTTCCATGCCAATGCCCTGATATTTGTTACCCCCTGGAACTTGGATAATTCTCAAGGAAGTGATGGGGGATGACAGTGTCAGGAATTCAGTAAATTAGGTTTCTGCCACCCTAAAGGATGATGATTCTAAATGTATCTATACATTTTATTAGCCAAACAGGGAAAGGAAGTGAAATTCATATTCTTTATGGTTTCTTATAAATAGGGTTCAATATGTCAATTCACCAGACCCCTGGCATAATGCCTCCCAAAAAGAAATGCTGTCCATTTTGTCACCAGTCCCAAATTTGCAAATGACACTTTTGAGTGCTTTCCAAATTGGAGGTAGATGCCATGTGTTCCTGGTGATTAATGTGCATCTAATTTGTCAATTAGTATAGAACATGCAGTCCTGCTGATATCATAAGTTTGGGATGAGAAAAATGTATTGGTAATTCACAGACATAATATATTTGAAAACCACAGGCCAATATATCACAGAAAAGAAATATCAAGAACATGATAAAGCTCAGATTACTTAAGGTTAAGCAACTCCAAAATTCTTCATGAGAAATGAGTGGAGTGGAAAAAAGTGATATGCCATGTTCCAGGTAATTGATTTATATTGTACAATATGGGACTTTCTAGAAATACCTTGTCAAAAACTTGAAATTACTTAAACAAGGAAGGGCATCTCTAAAAAATGTAGCAATTCAATGTTTTCTTCACTTGTTTCACGTTAGCCCTGATTATGTTTCAATAGATGCTCATACCCAGACCTGACAATTCATTTCATTCACTTTTTGTTGTACAACTAATTTTTGTTCGCTTAAGCTCCATAGTTGAATGCATAGGTACACATGGGAACTATACTATCCTTTGAATTTCCAAAACAGTGGATATTTTTATTAGAAAAAAATTTGACTTTAGCCATTTTCTCATTATTCTTTGCTTTCTCAGTTACCTTAACATTGAATGCACTGTTTTCAGCTTCTAAGTTTCCTCAAATCGATTTTATATAGCTAAGTAGTCGTAGAAATCCCAATAACAACCTTCTTTTCTTCTTTTTGTTTTTAAGTGTGTGATTTTAAGAGCCCTTCAGAAAACATTATTTCATTGTTGACATTTTTAAGGAGGCAACTCCCTCTACACTAGTAGCAACTGCTTTCATTTCTCTTTACAACCCCCTCTGCTATAGGGAAAATCCTTTTCCTACCTCTTCAAATAGGAGTGGGAGTCAAAAGGCAAACTTTTTAAAATAGTGATATCGAGTTTCAAAATTCCATCAATTTCAAAATTACAGTAACATAACGTCACAATGAAATGTTCAATGACTTCCAGTAGACAATATTAGTCCCGAACAACCACTTCAAATATCCCTAAGGCTTTCCATCCTGGTTTGATTTTAGCATTAGTTAAGGACCATTGCTGGTGAATGTGTATCACATGGGATTTTCAGTACTGACAGTACAGGTTTAAGTAAACCCTGGTATACATTACTTTACTTTTTTAAAACCAAGGAACAAAAATGGTGTAACATATGAAATATTTAAATGATTATCTCAGTTCTTAAATGAAAAGGAAAAAATTAAAATCGCAAGAATTTGAGATCAAAAGTAAATGCACTTTGAGCACAATAGATTATATTTGTTCACTATTCCAGCTTGCCATACTGCAATTCTTTACTTTTCATCTCTCTGTAATTTTAAATGTGGAAGGAAGAAGATTTCATTGCTCTAAACACAAAATTAACTTTCTAGGGGATAATCAAAGTAGTTATTCCATATGTAAACAGCATTTTAGATGACATCAAAGTTAATGGCCTCTAGAAACTGATTTCAAGAAATTTTTACATAGTTACTTTAAGTGTTAGAAAATGTTTATTCTAAGTTTCCTAGAGATCATAGTTAAAATTATTTTGAGGAATAAATATTAAATTCTTTCGTAATTATAGTGTGGTAGAAATACTGTGATTTATCCATCAGTTTATACATGCAGTTTATATGTACATATATACATGAGTTCATATGTATATAGTAATAGAAATTGTACACATATGTATATCTCCTGTCAATTTTCCATACACTAAAAACATGTGAATTAAAATTTGGCTTCTAGCCAGGTAAGGTGGCTTTGAGTTCGAGTTACTGAGGAGGTTAAGAAAATAGGATCAATTGAGCCCCTCAGTTCAAGGCCACCCTGTAAAATATACCAAGACCCCATGAAAAAAATGATTTAGCTTCTTTCATTGAATTAATTAGTAGGAAAAGACAATACATTTGAAGTTTATGAGCATTCCAAATATTAACTATTAAAATGGAGCCTAAATTTACATATATATGTGGACAGATAAGAAATGATGAAAGGATATTTTTAATGAAATCTTAGGATTGTACTATTAGGCAGAGTAGAAATAGATATTGACAATTTAATAAATACTTACTATTATCACTTAATTTTCAATAGTAATACCTAATTATTTCAGCAGTATGTGCTAAAATAATCTGTGATCTGGCATCCATACTTGAAAGTTTATTTTAAATATGTGAAAATGTGAATTAAATAACATTTTCTCTCTAATGACTGCTATCATACCAAAAAATTTTGGATAAGAGAGTTGCAACTGAAGAATCAGTTCATTTAAAATCAGTTGCATTTAAGTGGTTCCATAGTTAATCATAAATTTAAATATGCTATTTTCAATCTGAGGAGTCAACTAACTGAGATACTTGGTGATAAAGAAATGTCTAACACTGCATGTAAGTTGCTGCTGGCCATAGCCACCTCAATTTCAAAATTTCCCTGAGAACGATAAAACTCATATGCAACATTCATCTCTCAGTCGACCAAATGTCTGGTCCTGGTTTCAAGGCTTTTCAATGTTCATACAGCTGTGACTTAGCACTCTTACAAAGCCAGCAGTTACTTTTAGAGAGAAGGAAGAAAACAAGATGAGAAGCCTACCACAATGTCTGCCATGATTCAGGCAGTTAATTAAGAAATAAAATCATGTACCTCATAAAACACATTCAGATTTGTTAGGTCCACTCATATTTCAGCTGACACCCCACAAACTAAAATGAAACAATAATTATAACTAATTCTATATACATATGTTAGTTCTACATATATCTTAACCTTTCTCCTGATGTCTACAGTAATAAAATGAAATAAAATTAGTAAAAGGTATTTTGGGCAAACATTTATCATGTCCCTAATATGTGTGAAACAATGTGGCATTATCAGAAAAAGTATCTAGTTGTCTGAAAAAAATTCCCAATGTTTTAAATCAAACTGTTATTGGCATTTAAAAAATTCTTTGCATAGTTTCTTGATTTCCTTAAGAAAACTGCAACCTAGAATGAGTTCTCTATGACATAAACAGGAAAATAAACAAAGTAGAACTATTGAAGAAAGAAGAGAACTATTATATTTAGAGTTTCTACCATATGCTAGATACCAAACTAGAGGTTTAACCTGTATAACTGTATTTAATTCTTACAGTATGTAACTGCTTTCCAATCTCATTTTATGAATAAGGAAATATAAATTTTGAGGTTCTCAATTTCATAAAATTAGCAAAGCAAATCTAGCCCAAGCTTTTCAAATGAAAAGTCTGTGTTCTTTCTACAACCCAAAGAAATTGATAAATTAGAATTATCCAAGGGCTGGAAATATAAACATTTTAGTATTTCTGCAAATCTAAAATATACATGAATTTGATTCTATTTATGGTGAGCTTAGTGACAGAGACACTCATTATGATGACAAACTTATTCTATCATGGGAAAAGGAGTTATTCCTTTTTTTATGTGTGTGTGACTTAAATACTGAGAGGACAAAACTTTCAGCCCTGATATATTATAAACTGTGTTTTCAAAAACATACAGACTAACAAAGGTGCATTATAACATTTCCAAGTTTTTTAGGGACAGACTTCACCCACACACACCAGTTTCAGTTAGTCCCAGAGGATGTTCCCAGCAGCTCAGTAGTACATAAGGCTACATTAATCACTCACTTCATAGCAAATTGCATATTCAATGACCAAAGACAAAGGAGGAAAAAAGAGGGAAGCTGCCTCCCACTCACTGGCTGAGCTGCCCAGAAGTGTTTAAGGGCTTTGCTTTCACACCCACTCAAGTCTGTCATTATGGCACAATGAACAACGACTGAGCCAAGAAGTCTAAAGAAAGAGCAGTTACTTGGAAGCTACTAATGTAGTCCTTTTAAGTATATTCAATAGGAATGGTAAAATAAGTGGAGAAGCAACAGACACCATGCTCAAGACAGGTTTGCAAACCATGGGAAATGTCGGAATTTTTATTTGAAGAATAATTTATTTGGTATCTCAACTACCATTCATACATGCTTGATAACATGTACAAACTAATAGATTCCCTATTTCATGACTATATAAATTCATAGCACCTATGGACTTTAAAAAGTTGTTTTTGTTTTTTGTTTTGCCCTATCATTAAAAAAAAAAAAGGAAGAAACAACAAAACCAACCAACCAACCAACCCCAAACCGATTAGTTTTGCTTTGTTTTCCTATGGAGTTTTAACTAATGGTAAAGGTAATTCTCATAACACATGTACCCAGCTTTTCAAATAGTGATCTGCAACAGTATTAGCATCTATATTATTCCAGATCATATTTTAAAGGTACTCAGGCCTGCACTGATTAATCTTGGGTTACTGTTCCTGCCATATATTCTTCATCTGCCATATTCTGCACTGCTGTGTGCCCTGTGAACTGCGGCACCCAGATTCCCGTGGCCTCTGTTACTCAGCAGGACCCAAGGAGGTGAGGCCTCAGGGTGCTGCTTAGTGCTTTGCCAACATGCCAGCCTTCATACCTTGGTTCCAATCATAACTACTCTGCTTCTCCTCCCCACTTACATTAGGATTGTGATCTCTCTCTAAGCTCCAATACTATTTTTTCCTCCATTGCTTCTTCAGCCATGGGACAGTTGAGGACTTCCTCCTCCAGTGGCTTGTCCCTGGACATGTCATCCTCAACTTTGACCTTGTCTCTGTAAACAGGCCCTGCCCTAAATTTTCCTCAGGTACTCATAGAGGGTGTTTATTTTGCATCTTGCTAGAACCTTGATATGTGTTCATTTTAGAAAAAAATATATATATTTAATATGACAGGTAACACAAGGAACAATTAGACAATAAGAGATCATTAATGGCAGAATTAAACAATGCCAGAGAAAAGGTAAGACTTCAGCAATATCTTCCAATCAGGTCCTGTGGTCTATTAATTAGAAGCTTTCAAAATCCAGAGGTCCATTTCTTATGAAGTCAATGAAACTGAAACTATAGGGTCCTTGATTTGCTGGGAACTCCCAAGGTGCTAGAAGAGGACCTAGTAATATGTTACATGGTAATTTATTTTTGTAAAATTTCTTTAAAAAAGATACTTCAATAAGAATAATTCATTCTCTTCTTCATTATATTGGGTGGTCTTACAATGGCCATAAGGAATCTGAGATCCAGCTATGCTGAAGGTGAACTATGGACTCATTTGCTTTGTTTGGTTTTTGAAGGCTTTGTTTATTGGATCATAGTGATCCCCATAAGTAAAAGGTGTTTTTCACACACACCTTGTTCATATATTTCCCATTATAGGAATCGGTTCCTGGAGTCCTACTGGTTTTTTATAGGCATAGTGAAATAAACGTTTAATTGTAATAAGAACATCTCTTGCTATGCTCAACAGTAGAAGTATGTGCATAATGGAGGAATAAAAGAGATTTTGAAATATAAAGAGCTAGAAGTAAGTTCTGTAGAAAATTATTACAATAATCAGACATATAAAAGTTTAAAAGGAGAATTTAGTTCTCATAAATAACTAGGCAGAAAAGATACTCTCTATCAGTGATATACTTGATGAACATAACATATTTTTTCTCTTCTCTCTTATAGGTATGAACTATAAAATAGAATTTATCAGAATCTCAGGATTTGTAGAGTATGAACCTGTACTTGTCCTGGAAAAAGCAAAGTTGTGTGCCAAGCTGCATGTTTTATTCATCTCAGTTATCAATCATAAAATACATTCTAGAGGGAAAATTGAATTATCTATTTTGTTTAAGAAAAATATATAATTGATGTCCTATGAAAAAATGATTTAAAAATAAGCAGTGAAAAAAATCTTTAAAGAAGTAAGTTAATTACTAAAACTATTAAAGTATTGGATGACATATGTGAATTTCATGACATATGTAGCATTTATCAAGTTTAGAAACCTGCACTTTGAGACTAGGAATGTAGCTGGATGGTAGAGCACTTGTGTAAGATGCACAAGACCTGAGTTCAATCCCTAGCACTGCAAAAACAGAAAGAAGAAACCCTGCATTTTTTGTGAATTTGTTTCCTTGTCTTAAATATTCATTCTTATACCTACTTGTGTATTCTTTCTCTATAAAATGGTCTACAAAACAGAACAAGATCTTAGATGCCATGTGACCTTTCTTCTTACTATTTTCCCTTGCTAATAGTCAAAATAGAGCCCCAGCCCAATTAATTCACTAAACCCTAATTGGAATAATTGAGTCATAAATGTAGGCAGAGAGGGTATGGCCGAAGGAGGTGGGTTATTGGGGTGCGTCTTTGAGGTATATTTCTCTTGAGCTGGGCTTAGTCTCCTTCTGCTTTCTGGAGCCATGTCTTCAGCTGCTTTCCTCTGCCACATTATTCTGCCATGATGTTCTGCCTCACCTCGGGCCCTGAGGAATGGAGAAAGCTATCTATGGACTGAGGCCTCTGAAACCAGAAGACCCAAAATAAACTTTTCCTCCTCTAACAGTTCTGGTCAGGTCTTTTGGTCACAACAATGAAAAAGCTAACTAAAATTCCTGCTTTGATTGGCATAGCAGTGTTTAAGGTTGCTGGACATAATACCTGTGTAGTCCCAGTTCTTAGAAGACCAAAAGAGACAGGAGAATAGCAAGCAATGCATGGGACCCTTTCTAGTCATAAGAAGTATCATAGGCTTTCTTTTAGAACCTGATGCCATCTTGGAGTGAGAAGGAAAGCCTCTCATGAAAGACTTAGAATTTACCTTAAAGAAACATTTCACTGAAAGTTTAGATTTGCTACCTGCCTCTGTTCTCCCTGTCACCCATCTCTGCCCATTAGTGACAGAAGAGCACTTAAAAAAAGTTCTGTTTTGAAGGACAAACATTTTCTAAGGCAATCTGAACTCATTTTACAAAGAGTAAAGTTCAATCTTGACATGTTATACAGAAATTCCAAGATATGACTTCAGGATTGGATATTTTGCAATTATAGCTGTTTTAAAATAAATCTCATATTTCTCTCCTTTGGTATATCTATAATTCAAGGTGTTATTTCTGCTTTCTGATACGGCAGCCATTAACCACATGGGGCAATTTAATTTTAATTTAACTAAAACTAACAAAATCAAGACATGTTTCTTAGTTACAGAGCCACATTTCAAGAGTCCAACAGCCATATGTGGCTAGTAGCTAACATATTAGACATCACAGATATTGAATATTTCCATCATCACAAGTTTTATTGGGCAACATGGACAATATACTTAACTAAGAGTATTTCCTCAAAACAGGAGACACAAAGTAACCCAACACAGAAAAGAAATGAGTATTGTTGTCTTTGGTTTCTAAAAACCTAAACCTACAGGAACTTAGGAAGGAGGCCAAGGTATAACTTCACATTTTGGGTGAGTGGAGTTTAAAGAAACTAAAGCTTTCTTTAAGGATAGGAACCCATGGCCTGGAGAGCAAGGAGATAGATGTATATATATATAGATACACATATTTAGTAATAGGAAGCTTAGCAATTCTTACAATAATGTCTGAAATGCTGTTAACAATGGTGACATTAATAAAAGAACTAAAAGCTCAATTCAGTAACAATGATAATATTGTTTAAAAATTAAAGAATGTAAACAAAATACCTGAGGTAGAATAAAAAAGTTAAGAAAGTTTCAACATGGGAGCACTTACATTTAATGCATCCTTTCTGCTGTGTATTCTCTATAAACTTTACTTTTTATTGAGAGTTAATGCAGGCAGAAATTAAGGACAGAACCATTATTGAAAATCAAAGTGGAAACATAAAAGTATTTCCATAATCATACAGTAGAGCATAAAATCAAGGAAATGGATAATAGACGTCATAAATATATGTGAAAATAAAATTTCTTTGCATTTTGAGAAGAGTAAAATGGAGTGGATGTGATTGGCTCATTCCTCTTTCTCAACAGAAATTCCAGCAGTAGGAAAAAAGATAAAATCATGAATTAGACTAGATATCTTAGGGATTTTATCTTTTCTGTATCTTTGATATTTGAGTGAACACCAAATATTTAACCCAATAAAGCACAGGCAGGTGGAGGAGAATCATAATCTCCTATAATTTTTTAATATTTAAAAAATATTTAATATAATCTTTTTAATATTTAATATAATCTCTTAATATTTTGTTTAAGAGAAAATAAAATCTTTAAAAATTAGACATCCTAGAATTAAATTGATTGATCATGGTCTATGTCATAGAGGGAAAAGAGAGGGCTTAGAATCAAGCCCTCTGGGGCTGAACTTGTGGCTCAGTGGCAGAGCGCTTACCTCGCATGTGTGAGGCACTGGGTTCGATCCTCAGCACCACATAAAAAATAATAAACAAAATAAAGACACTGTGCCCGTGTATAAACTACAAAAAAAAAAAAAAAATGAATCAAGCCCTCTGCAGGCTAGTGAAGTTCCAGCACTCTTTGTGGCAATGGACACTTTTATCATGTGCAAAATGATGGGGTTGGTATTATAGTTCTCAGGTTCTTTCTTTATCTGAAGCCAACCCTGACAACTTGGGCTTATGAATAATGCCTAGATGTAAAGTACTCCATGACTTAATTTTCTTTGACAAGTTACTCATCTTCCCTTGCCCCGATTTCCTCAAAGGCCAAAGAGAGACAATAATATATTTCTTTCTGAATGTGTTTGACAGGAGTGGTAAAAAACCGTATTGCTCTTACATTATAAACTATAGTGTGTTGGTGACTAATGTACCTCAGAAAAGTCACTTTATAAATGACAGTGTTAGGAGGGGGAAACTTAGGAATTTTCAGGTATTTCACACTTGAAAACGAAGTATATTGATGTACATTTCCATTCTCACAGCACTCTTTCCTTTTCAAAATTGCTGGTTGTATATTTGTTTGAGCTGTGCATTCCAGTTCCTCTCTGAAAAGTAGGCTCATGATGAGTGACATGACATACACAAAGGAATATTGATCATTCTTGAATCATAGAGTGAATACTGTTTACTTTCATGTCAAATTCTAGTAAGGATGATGAAACAAGTATAGCTATGTGATCTTTTCTTTTTGATAAGAAATCGTCTAGCTCATTTCAAAATTTAAGCAAAACTTTCTAGCAAACACACAGGGTAGAAAATGTATCCTACGTTTAAAAACTTACAGAAAGAGACATCTAAAAGATTCCATAATAATCAATTTTACCACAAAATATTTTAAAAATGTGTTGCCTTTGTAATTTGAGATTCAGAAAAACTAGATTTCATCTTGTTCATAATGATCAGTAATGTGTATATCTGAATAACAATCTTAAACTTTAAACTTATGCTCAATCATCACTAATGTGATATTTAATTACACCAGGGTTCTTTTAATCTCTAAATTGCCAATAAACTTGTATTTGGCACTTACCAAGTGTATTTGTTCAATTCCAATATTCATGAATTATTTGTAAATTGCAGAAGAACTACAGATATTATAGCATTCCTTAAAAAGGATATATGTGGCTAAATAGATAACAAATAGATAAACAAACACATACATACACGTACATATAAAACAGAATACAAATGTTACTGTTTGTGTATGACATTTGTATTACATGGGGAAAATATCTAATAAATATGGAAATTTTCTAACAAAATAAAAATATGCGAAAAAAATTCCTAATATCAGCTTTGATTCAGAGTAAAGCAAGTTTCTAGTATTAGGGTTATGGAAAAAGACATTTAAATTCCACATTAATAGCATTTTTCTTTTGAAAGGGGAGTGTTTGTGTTAGATCTGCTGTATGAAAGCTAACACAATAAGGTGCAAGTCATCTCACATTATTATAATTAAAGAATATAAAATGATCTATGTAAATACTCCAGAGCTAAATATTTTTTGAAGTAGAACAAATAGCCAAAGACTTTGCAGAGCATATTCTTTATCAAATGTAACCAAATATTAAGACCCAGCTACAGGTATATCTAATAGGTGCTGCTGATATGTGTGAATCAATAAAGCCTCTAATCTCTACTATAATCTAGTTGGTTACATTTACACTTATATATACACAAAAAGGGCCCATAAAGCTATACAATGCTGTAATGGTTATCATATTTTTCAATTTTTAAGAGTTTTTATTCTCTGAGTTTTTAAGAATTTTCTTTCAGAGATGTAATATATTCTTCTATTTTAATCTAGATAATATAGTATCTTTGAAGTTCTTTTACTCCCTGACAAACTTCATTTTCTCCGAGTTCCTCTTTATTTCATTTATTTGAATGATTAACATTAGAGGTTTCCTTAATTCATTCAGAAGTAAAACACTGTGTAATCTCATTGGAAACTTTGCCTTTGTGTGTTGTGTGGGTGAGAGTTTGACAGAAACACAACATAGCTTTTCCATTGAAGACACTCTACATTCAAATATGTCAAGATCTTTTGTATTTTGGGTTGGTTCAGTTTCTGCTCAGTCTTTCCCTGAGGGAAATGGGTGAAGCATGGTCTCCTTTTTCTTTAAAAGTTTGATCTTCTGAGTTTGGTCTAGCCTTGTCACTTTTACCTTCCTGTGACTCTGTGAAGCCAAGTCTAAATACGCCTTATCCAAATTCTTATAATTTTAAAATATATGAAAGTATAGATCTCTATTTAAAATGGAATTTTATGGTGATTTCAATGATTAGTAAGGATTTAAAAATTAAATTAGATAGCTATATTGTATATAGCTTTAGTTCAGTCAAATAAATAATGTATGTGTTGCTAATATATCATAAACACATTCTCAATTTTTTCTGGAAAATTTCCTCTATGTTAACATTAATAAGTCTCATAATTATAATTTATATCACATTGCTCTCATTTTTTTTCTCCCAATGGAAATCAAGACCCTATAATAAAAGAGAGGGCCTAATTAAAAGTGGGCCAGACAGTTTGATTCAGATTTCTATGACCCCATTACAAAATGTAAGATTAAATCTCAAGAAAGGGTCATATCCTGCATTTCTTAAGTGTCAAGGGTCTAAAAAACATATCTTTAATATCCCTTTTTCCGACAAGCTAAGATTATTATAAAAGACTGAAATTGACATTTTTTTTTTAACTGACAGTATAAACTGTAACAATGCAGTGAGATGAAAACTAAGAAGTAAATGGCTAGGAAGGCATTGTGTATACTGTGAAACAAAACAGATCAATAAATAAAACTGACAAGGAAGATAAACCACATAGATTAAACCCAAAGTGACAGCGAAAACTGGAGGGCAGACATGTGAGCTATTAAGACTGTACTGGAACACTACAGTTTCTTCTAGAATAGTACAGAGGAGAACAAGACAAGTCTGCAAACTAACATTCCATAGGTATATTCATCACATGTCTGTTGCCATCTCTCAAAATTTAAAATCCACACAAGTAGGTAGATTTTAGGTTTTCTTGAAAACGCATTAGATCTGACAATACTTAACATTTCCAAGTAGCAGCACTCCTGTGGAGCTAGTAAGCAAGTGTCCTCTCTGCTCACCTAGTGTAGGTATTCCCATGCAGTTAGATTGCATGTTTTTTCCCATGTATGTACATTCCTGGTTCATGCAGGCCACTGGATTTGCTACACTCTGTGTGAGGCATTTGCAGAGACAGAGGGACCATTGCCTTAAAGGCTTAATCTAAGCAACTGCTGCAGATAATCTTCCTCAACTGTTCACAATCCTCCATTTGTCCCACATCTCACAGGCAATTGAAGACAAAAATCTTACAATACGGACACAACCCCAGATGCCAGGGCACAAAATTCATTCTGATCCCATAGCACAGTGAATATTAGCATATGAATCTCCTTAATACAAAAAAATGCATACTCACTATAGAAAACATGAAAAATAATATCAGGGGAAAAGTACTCAATTCTACAGTCTACAATAATCACTATACTATTTGTTTTTAAAGTATTGAACTGGTTTTCAATTGGTTCAACTACATCTGTGACCTCTGTCCTTTATTCCATTAATGGTGTTTGGTATAGAAAATTATTTCTTTTTGTGGATTCATCTATTTCATTATGGTTTCTTCCTTTGTTTTTGATTAAAAAGCCCCATAGCTGTTAAGACCAGATATTTCCATAAATTCTTTGAAGAACTGTAATTATTTCATTATTTTTTGAGAAAAAATCACTTATAATTGGTAAATATTGGGATTAAAATTTCTAAACCAACACATTCCCACCAATTAATGTGTGCCATGAATTACATGACTAAAAGAAAAGAAAGTTAGCAAATCAAATAAAATAATTAAAATCATGTATTGTTCTAGATTTATTTTCATTTGATTTTATCCTTCAGGGTGCCCTGATTGTTATCTTGATTTTATATTATCTTTTTGTCTTCAAAACAGGTTATACTCTGTCTTTGGGTAAAACAAATATAAGACAAAATGCCTTCAGTAAAAATAGACTGCATCAATTACACACTTGAAATCCTCTTACATCAAAGGGTTTGAAATAACCAGCCTTAAGTGATTCTCATACAAGATGACTAAAAGCTACTAAGGGCATATCTGACCCACAATAGGTTTGGAAAGGATTCACTTGTCAGTGTTTATTTGGAAGATGTTCATCTGCAACGTGTTCCCTAACCACAATGCCTGGTGATTTCTTCCTCGCATACTTGGATTCCTGGTAAGTCTTGACAGTGCAACCTTCCTGCCTTGAATCTGCCAGTAACTTCCTAGCATTTGACCTGCCCACTTGCCAATGCCCTTTCTTTGTACTATTGCTGTCTACTTCCTGCTTTTTTAGAACCAACACTTTAATTCAGTTGTCACACCAGACAGAGTAAATGCATATGTTCCCAGAATAAGTTTAAATTATATTTATCAATTTCTAATTTAAACTATGCATAGAAGATATCCCTTGCCTCCCTATTGTCATAATTTTTCCCAACCAGTACTGAAAAAAATTGTCATGTAACCATTCTACTTAGACTATAGATTAGAATTGTGTCATGGGAAGAGTTGAGGTTCAGCGTGTTGACAATCTTCGTTCTAAGTCCAGATCTATCCTGCAAATTGCAAAGTCATTTAATTTCTGGAAGACTTAGTTTCCCCTTCAGAAGGGTGTAAATAGCATCACACCTCAACTTTTGGGTATGCTCAGGCTAAGGTATGGTTTGTACTCCAAAGTTGCATATGTTGGATGCCTGGCCTTCACCGTGGTAATATGAAACATGGCAAAACTTGAAGAAATAGACCTTGTGGGAATGTTTAGGTCACTGGGGGCACTGCCCTCAGGAAAGATTAGAATAGTTCTCATGGAACTCTGTTAAGTTTAGGAGAGAGTGAGTGGCTATAAGAAAGGAAAGATGGTGGAGTGAGATAGACATCATTGCCCTAGCTTCACATATGACTGCACATATGTTGTGATTCTACATCATGTACAACCAGAGAAATGAAAAGTTGTGCTCCATTTGTATACAATGAATCAAAATGCATTCTGCTATCATGTATACCTATGTTGAATAAATGAATTTTTTAAAAAAAAAAGTGAGCCAAACCTTCCCCACTCTGTTTTCCTGTCTTGACATGTGATCTCTTTCATATGTTCTTTAGCCTGTGGGATGCCATCTAACCTGGGGCCCATGCCAGAACTGGCAACATGCTATTTGAACTTCCAGTTCTTAAAACCATAAGATAAATAAAACTCTTTTCATTATAAAGCACCCAACTTTGGATTTGGGGGGGGGGGTGCGGGGGTTGTTTTTAGTATTTACTTATTTTTTTGTTTTTTAGTTATACATGACAGTAGACTATATTTTGACATATTTATACAAACATGGGGTACATCTTATTCTAATTAGAACCCTAGTCTTGTGGTTATACACGATGTGAAGATTCACTGTGGTGTATTTATATATGTACATAGGAAAGTTAAGAAAGATCCACTTCATTTCTTTCCTATTTCCTGTTCCCCCTCTCTTCCCTTCATTCCCCATTGTAGAGCCTACTAAACTATTCATTTTCTGCCACCCCTATTGTGTATTAGCATAAAAATATCACAGAGAACATTTGATCTTCAGTTTTTTGGTACTGGCTTATTTTGCTTAGCATATGAGTCACCAGATCCATCCATTTTCCAGGAAATGCTATAAAGTCATTATTTTTTATGGTTGAGTAATATTCCATTGTGTATATATACATTTTCTTTATCCAGTTATCTGTTAAAGGGCACCATAGGTTGGCTCCATAGCTTAGCTATTGTTAATTGAGCCTCTATAAACAATGATGTGGCTGATTCACTGAAAGTATGTCATTTTTACATACTTTAGGTATATGCCAAGTAGTGGGATAACTGGGTCAAATGGTGGTTTCATCACAAGTTTTCTGAGGAATCCCCATACTAATTTCCAGAGTGTTTGCACCAATTTGCAGTCCCACCAGCAATGTAAGAGTGTACCCATTTCCCCACATCCTCAACAAAATTTATTGTTATTTGTATTCTTGATAATTGTCATTCTGACTGGTGAGATAAAAGCTCAGTGAAGTTTTAATTTGCATTTCACTAATTGCTAGAGATGTTGAACATTTTTTCATGTATTTGTTGACCATTCATATTTCTTCTTCTGTGAATTGTCAGTTCACTTCCTTTGACCATTTATTAATTGGGTTATTCAGTTTTTTTGTATTTAGTTTTTTAAGTTCTTTATGTATCCTGGAGATTAAAGCTCGATCTGAGGTACAAATGGCAAAGATTTTCTCCCATTCTGTAGGTTCTCTCTTCGTTCTCCTGATTGTTTCCTTTTCTGTGAAGAACCTATTTTAATATCCCATTTATGGATTCTGATCTATTTTTTTAGTTGTAGATGGACATAATACCTTTATTTATTTATTTTTATGTGGTACTGAGCATCAAACCCAGTGTTTCACATGTGCTAGGTGAGCACTGTACTGCTGAGCTACAACTCCAGCACTCCCTCCCCCCGCATTTACTGATTCTTGATTTTACTTCTTGTGCTTTAGGAGTCTTTTTGAGGAAGTCATTTCCTAAGCCAACATGATAGACTGTTGGACCCACTTTTTTCCTAGAAGATGGAAGAGTGTCTAGTCTTTTATCCACTTTGAGTTGAGTTTGTGCAGGGTGAGAGATGGAAGCTTAATATTGTAAGGATGCCACATATGGATTTTCAGTTTTCCCAGCACCATTTGTTGAAGAGGCTATGTTTATGTTTATGTTTATGGCACCTTTCTCTATTATGAGATAACTGTATTTATGTGGGTTTGTTTCTGTGTCTTCTGTTCCATTGGTCTTCATGTCTATTTTTGTAGTAATACCATGCTGTTTTTCTTACTTTAATTCTGTAGTATAATTTAAGGTCTGTTGTTGTGATGCCTCCACCTTCACTTTTCTCACTGAGGATTTCTTTGGCTATTCTAAGCGTCTTATTTTTCCAAATGAATTTCATGATTGCTTTTTCTATTTCTATGTAGAATGTCATTGGAATTCGAATAGGAATTTCATTAAGTCTCTATAGAACTTTTGGTAGTATGGCTATTTTGATAATATTAATTCTGCCTACTAAGAAAATGGGAGATCTTTCCATCTTCTTTCCATCTTCTTCAATATCTTTCTTCAGGGTTCTGTAATTTTCATTATAGAGGTGTTTCACATCTTTTGTTAGATTGATTCCCAGGTATTTTATATTTGGAGGCTATTTTGAAGGGGATAGTTTTCTTAATTTCTCTTTTGGCTGATTCATTGTTGGTATATGGGAATACAAATTTATAGGTGTTAATTTTATATCCTGCAACTTTATTGAATTTGTTTATGAGTTCTAGAAAAAAATTCAGCAAAGTAGCAGGGCATTTTGTTATAGCTATGAAAATCAGACTAATACAGAATGATTTGAAGATTCCAAATACTATATGAACAATATTTGTCACATCATTTGAGATTATTATATTATGACATTTTTATCACTTGGAAAAAATTATCACTTCTAAAAATTACATCATAAAATAATATTTTTAATATTTACATCAATCAAAACTCAAAAGTTTGAAGATATCTTCTGAAAAATGTAAAAATGTTTAGTATCAGCACTATAACAATCACTTCAATCTGATTAGAAACATTTTTCCTTTATCCAAATATTTAGATATTAAAAGTTTTGAAATGACTGTAAATATGACTTCACTAAAAGAAAGGAATTAGGGGCTGTGGCTGTAGCTCAGTGGCAGAGCGCTTGCCTAGCACGCATGAGGCACTGGGTTCGGTTCTCAGCACCACATATAAATAATAAATGAATAAAATAAAGATCCATCAACAACTAAAAATATATTAAAAAAAAAAGAAAGGAATTAAATTCACTTTAT
This sequence comes from Geosciurus inauris, assembly GCA_004024805.1. Taxonomy (NCBI): domain Eukaryota; kingdom Metazoa; phylum Chordata; class Mammalia; order Rodentia; family Sciuridae; genus Geosciurus; species Geosciurus inauris. Next base: position 38,503 of record PVHX01011010.1, read on the forward strand.
TTTTTCTCAAGATATTCTAGAATAGTTTGTTTCAGAAAATTGACACAATTTGTAGAAGTGATTTTGTCTTTGAGAAAGAACATTGATAGCTTTAAAAATGTCCTAACATTTTTCTAATTTCATCATCCAAACATTTTACCTGTAATAGCAGATAAAATAGTAATATCACAGAATTTGAGCAGAACATAAGTTTTATCAGATAATAGAAAAATAAAGTAGTATAACTGAAATAGTGATATTCTGGTTTGGCAATTTCAAAGCATAGGTTAATTAACTGTAAGAGGTAATCAAGAAGAACTGCGAAGATTCAATGAATAGGAGAAAATGAATATTCATTCCATAGCCTTTGATCTCTTTCTCTGTTTGATTAATCTAAAATATTTTATTGAAACCACTATTATTTACTGTGCTTCTATCTCATGTTACTGGTCAACTGATCTTGTACATCCTGTGTAAATTATGAGATATGAAGTCAATCCTCTGATGGTAACTGTATTATACCATAATTTTGAAATAGGAACTAAATTTAGCAATATTTGGGTTAGTTTCCAATTCCCATAGAGATATTGTGCATATATATACAATTTATACAATATATACACACACATACACATATATACATACAATATATACAATGTGCCTATAGATAAGTATCTGAGTGAATACCCAAAGGAAAGTTGAACTATGAAACCAGTTGTATCTGATTTCATATAGTTCCTCTGTTTGCTGATCTGTACATTTAGAAATTAATTTATATCCTGTTGGCTTGCTCTAGTTATTCCATTCAGAGGAGGGCCTCAAAGGCCTTAGGAATAAAGGGGTTGATGAGCTCTCAGCAAGGTTAAACAGCTCAACCACAGTTCAAATAGACGAAGTACCGAATGCTCCAAAGCCCAGGAACAAAGTGCATCGCTGGGTCTACCCTCCAGCACATACTTCTAAACCTGCTTTTCTCCTCCCTGTCTACTCTTGATCTCTTTCATTCTCCTTCCCCCACTTAGTTTGTATAGGCCTATCTTTATGGCCTCTATCTTCCCACTTCCTTCTTTGTTGTGATTTTTTCTGTTCCCCAATTTATTGGCTTTCCTTCTCACTGCATTTTTTATCCCTCCTCCTACACTTAGTTGACAACTGACCTATGCCTTAGTACTTCAGGCCACTGAAAAATGAACTGGGTACCTTATAAACAACAGAGATTTATTTCTCACTGCTATAGAGTTTAGAGAGGCCAAGTTCAAGGCAAACCTCAAGTTTGGTGAGGACTTGCTTCCTAGCTGCCTCCTCACATGTGGGAAAGAGACAGGGATCCTTCCCAAGCCTCTTTTATGAGGGCAATAATCCTATTCATGGGAACTTCACCTTCAGGACCTAATCAGTTCCCAAAAGCCCTTCTTCCTAACACCATCACTTTGGGAGGTAGTACTTCAACAGATATTTGGGACACAAACATTCAAACCATAACAACACAATGGGCATATTTTTCAATATTTGCTGAATTATTTTTTAAAAAAATATTTATACTTACTATTCTCAATTCTTTCTCTGTAAGGAAAAAAAATAGCAATTTTCTTTCTTTTAAAAATGGTTTCCTCTTGAGCATGTTGTTTAAGCTGTTTTTTTGTTTCTGAACTGAAAAAATATTGGCATCTGTGCTTATCACAACCACTGTGGATAGTACAGACTAAAGTTTCGGATGGAAAGATTCATTAATGCTGGCATGTAGAGCTGCCCGTGATAGATGGCATGTTGTCTATCAAAATTTGTGTTCCTCTTTCCAAATAATTATTTCTGTAAAGCAATTGGCTAGCCAGACTGTATTTCCCAACAATCCTTGTATCCAGGTGTAGCCAGGTAACTAATTTTGACAATTGTTGTAAAACTTCTGACAACAACAATATAAACCAAAGTAACACTTCCAGTCCATTAGAAGCAACTAAGCCTTCTTTACAGTATTCCCATTTTTACACTTGAATTTGTACCACTACATGTCCCTACAACATGCAGATGTACAAGGCAAGAGGATGAACCCTTGTTTCATTCCATGAAGGACAGCTACCCTCAAACCAGGTTATACTATTGATTACATAAGCAGGAAATAAGTAAGTTCTGTTGTGTTTAGCCTCTGAACCTATTCCATTTGTTACAGCAGCAGACATTACCCAAACCAATACACTATAGATCTTGGTAGATTTTTAAAAGCTAAACTGGTATATTTTCAAATTAGTTAACCAGAATACAATTTTATGCAAGTACCTTCTATAAAATTTAGAAATTGGTCCCAAGATAAATATTTTAAAGAGAAATAATACAGAATTTTAAAAATATAATGGCTCATCAAAATAAAATGAGCAATTTATAAAGAAATGGAATTAAGAAAAGCCATCATTTGCATTCATAAGCATAACATCAAAACATCTATAAAAGAAGTCATTAGACAACTTGAAATAATATACTTTTTGAACTATTTTATTTTTCTTGTTATAATGTTCCTCTGATATTGTTTTTATTAGCATTATTCATATTCTTTTAATTTGCAAATTCTGGATTTTAACTGACTCCTAGAATTAATGGAGTGTTACAATTTTTATAATGATGGTAAAATCTTGTGTATCAGAAATTATAAAATTAAAGAATATGAACAATTAATGTACAGAACAGATGCAAAACTGCCTGATATCCAAAAGAAAGGAAGGCTTATAACAACTATATGAACCAGGATATAGTCCTTAACTTCATGTCTCTTACTTCACAGTAAGAGATGAATCCCAGTTCATTTCATACAACTGTCTTTCTCACTCTAAAGTTAGGATGACAACTCAAAAGTTGACAAGGGCTGAAGAAGTGACCAATGGGTTATGCATATTGAAAAAGGTGGCTGTTGTGATGAAATGGAGCATCCTATGGCTCCTCAAGTTGATTTTTATTTCCATGTTTCTCTAATGTAAAAGGTATTGATCCCTCCCTATGAGAAAGATGTTGTCAGAACAGGTTTCTAATGAAAGGCTCCATTACTGCTGATAGATATGGCTGCAAATAACAACAGGCATAGGCATTTGTTGACTTGTGGAAATGCTGGTCTGAGGCTTTTGGATCCTTTCATTTTTACAGAGAGGCTGAAAATCCTGAGTTGTATGTGAAATTATTTACATTTTGAAATCCTGAAAAGCAACCAAAATATATGATGAAGATAGCTTTAACTTGCTCTAAAGATTCTACCTATGTGTACACAACAGTGTATTTAAAATTGGCAAAAAAGAAAAGAAAAGAAAAGAAAAAAAAGAAGAAAAGAAAAAGAAATGTGAGATTCTTCTGCGAGCAAAGATACTTTGATATCTATTTTGATTTGGCATGACCTAAAGAAATAAGACAGCATATTCTAGGATGGTTTTAAAAATTAATGGGTAATTGTCAATATTATTTTCTCAGGGTTATGTCATATTTTTTTAAAATTATGAATAAAGAAACACAAGGGAAGTTTAGAAGCATCTTCTTGATCTAGCCACCCATTATTATTACTTGAAAATTCTTTTAAAATTTCTCAGATTCCATGGGTATAAATACATCCTGAATGTTTGGAAATATTCAGATTGGGATTGAAAACATAAAAGGGTAAAGTAATGACATCTCAAATATGAAAAAAATGATTTTGAGCTAGACTCAAGAAGAAACAACTTTAAAAAATATTTAGGAAAGCTGAGAGTTACCAAAGGTTTGCACTGCATTACAGCCAGTACAAATGTGCTGAGGACAGCGAATCTTTTACTACATGAGAAAATAAATCTATGCACAGCATAAAGAATGAACCTCAGTTTCACATAACTCACATATTGTTTTGGTTTGTTGTGAAGCTTTTAAGAAATACAAATATCTTAAAAGAAATAACTGGGCCTTGCCAATATAGTAAGAATTCTTGCCAAAAACTAATGTATGTAGTACTTACTCTTTATGTATATTCTTTGCCAAACATAAAAGATGTGTACTAAATAGGATTTATTTAAGATTTCTAGAATCAAATAGCAAAATGCAATTGAATAAGCAATATACTAAAATGGTTGGCTTTTGAAATATTGCTTTTCTTTAACAAATTAAATTAGGAATGATTAGAATTTATAAAAAGCTTATTTTAAGGAAGCTAGCTACTTTCATTTCAGTACAATTTAACTCAAAAACTTTGGTAACTTAGAGATGTGACATGACTCAAGTTATATGAATGTTTAAGAACTGTATCATTATTCAACACACACCCATTAAAAAGCACATTTTACTGAACACTGTACCAAGAGCAATGGAGGTCATAAAAGCAGTAAGATACTATCCTTGTCTTGGGGGATTTTACAGTCTAGCTGGAAATGCAAGACCCTAGAAATAACAGCAAACAAAAACAAGTGCATAAAAATGTAGCTTAAAAGAGATTCACAACATCGGTAGGTGCTTAAACAACAATTCTTTGGCTATGAATTAGCTTTATTATGTCTTCATTGTTGCATTAGCATTCTACAAAGAATACTATCCATAAAAAGGGCATACTTTCATTTAGAAAAATAAAAAAACAAAATAATGGAAAGTAACTTTATTCTCAGACAGTGCTATTTAGGTCAAAACACTGAATAAATATAAATCTATACAAAGTATTCTTTCATGTAAATGCTTAAATGAATTAAAGAAAAACAAGCATGCTTTTGGTAAAGGGGAAGATGGCAATAAATTGTAAAAACATCCAGTTAAACGTGAAAATAGAAAATCATCAAAGAGAAGCATTTATTTTCATTAAAAAAAACAGGTTCTCTAATTACTACTTATTTGAGTTTTGGTGATTAGGAGAAAGTTCCAAATAACAGAGCAAATGAATACTACAAATTGTGGAAAGCTTCTTTGCCAGAGAGAAATGGGGAAACCACAATATGCCACTTGGTCCCCTACTGCTCTTCCATTAGAAAAGCCTAAGCAGTGGAGGAGACTTTGCCCTGCCAAAGGAAACTCCCACAGAATTCAGATCTCACAGCCCTTCTCTTTTCATTTCTATCCATTTTGCATCTTCTTTCTGTTCCTAGTCTCATTTCTACTAGATTTTTAGCTTTTCCAGTGAATTGTCTTACTCTCTCCATCTTATATGCATGGTTTGGCCTCTTTACTATGATTTTAGTTTTCCTTTTATTCTAAGATTCATTTCACTCAAATTTATTTCTTAGTTCTAAATACTAATTTTGGATTTTTAAGCCTAATTGTGATAATTTTCTTTGTTTGCTTTTGATTTCTTTATCTCCTATCAAATCTTCTGTACAGCTAGTTATTTCCCTATATTTTGGAAACTGGTTTTAAGACCAAATTTAAATTCTCTAGCAATGACTCATCAATTTATTATTTATTTCTGCTGTTTATTTCTCCTTTGTATTGATTACCAGCAAAACGCAAGCTTGGAAGAGGAAATGTCAAAATTATAGACTAAATAGGATGGAGGCTATCCCTGACTTCTCTGACCTTAAATTCATAAGAAAGCACTTTTTCCCCCCTGATGATTCCAATTGCATACAACCAAATTGCATCCAAGTTAGGATTAGTGTATAAATTTCAATATTTGCAAACCTATTAAAGAACCTAACATGCCTAAGTTAGCCACAGTGTGGATATGCCCTGAAACAAAGTCCAAAACTTTCCAGTAACTTTCCTTCTTATCTTTTATTCAAATCCACACCCTTTGTCCCAGGAAGAATCTGCCTAATCTATGAACTCTGGTTATCTTTCTCTGCCCTCTCCCTACATTTTTGGAAATATGTTTGATTTGGAGCTAGAAACACTTGTCTTTTAATTTTGCTGATTTTCTGAACAAACTACTCAGTTGAGCTGCTACTCCCATGTCAGTCTCCACCAAAAGCTGCTCTCTTCTCCCTTTTGTGCACTGCACCTCTCTTCCCTGATGCAGACGGCATCTTTGCCCAGAAGAATGTTCCCACATCTGAACATGCTGAAATCCCATGTTTACCAAGGTACAGTTCACATACCACCTAGATTTACAGCCACTTTTCCCTTTGCATGATCTGCCAAAATAGTACAAGTGCATAGTTCCTCCAAGCTGTGTTAAAATTTTAGCTCTTTTAACATTTTGTCTTTGTTGTCCCATCCTTAATATATGTCAAAGGTCTCAAAATTGGAAGAATAAGATTTTCATTTGAATCTACCATGTGACAACAAGCATATTTATTATACGTGTGTGTAAATGTACTCTTATTTTTTGTCTATGTTTTTATCTATATCCATTTGAGGTACAAAAAAATTCCCTTCTATCAAGTCTTGTAATGGCTCATTCCTTTTGACATTCATTAGCGTTTTTTTTTTTTTTTTTTGGCACCAGGAATTGAATTCAGGGGCACTCGATCACTGAGCCACATCCCCAGCCCTATTTTGCTTTTTGTTTTTTGTTTTTTTGTATGTAGAGACAGAGTCTCACTGAGTTGCTTAGCACTACACCATTGCTGAGGCTGGCTTTGAACTCACGATTGTCCTGTCTCAGCCTTCCAAAGTGCTGGGATTACAGGCGTGTACAACCGCACCTGGCCATTCATTAGCTTTTTATTATCATATTTCAATTAACTCATGTTTTCATCTAAAATATTTCAACAGAATTCCAAACAAAAATCAATCAAAGTATACAGTTATATTAATATCTGAAAATTCTTCTTTATCTAAATAAGATGCCATCCACTCAGACTCATCTCTAGCATGGTGCCTTAAGGGCATCATACTCAACAATCCTAAAAATAAATTTGAGATGCTGTCCAGGGAACTTTTAAATACTGGAGATATTCAGAAATAATTTTGGCTTTGAGTATTGAAGGCTATTGCTTACTTTATTGTATAGAAAGTACAATTAGTCTACATTGCTTTTCCCCAAGTATACTATAATTTTGGCAGCTCTTCCAGTCATCGTTCCTACCCAAAGCTACACATAGATAGCAGACTTGGAAATAGAAACACATCCTCCATTTGAAGGACAAAGGTTTGTCCTAGTTTAGCCTTAGTGAAACATCCAAATGTGCGGGCTGCTTCAAGAAAATTGGGCAAAAAATTTGAAAGAAAATAAAAACCATTCTCATTTCACTAATGGAATGAAGAAGTAGTGTTTGTGTTTTATTTTTTTTTTAAATGGGTGTCTATCTCATCATCTCTGAAAGCCAGCACAATGTCAGAAAAAATATTGCTTAATAAAACACCAGTGACACTCACATAAGCTTATCAATGATATGCTGAGGCCAATTCTTTGCCCTCCTCTAATCCAAAGAAACTCTTAGTTTTGGAGCACACTGCTGTCTCTGGCTAATACAAGGTTCCCTAGCTAGTGCCTCTCATGGATAGCAGGCAGTGTGGTAATCTAAGAACGGCAGAAGGCATGAAGACTGACATGGTAGGTTCTTGGCACAGCTTCCCGTTACACACTAAAGTACATCTTATCTTCTCTGGGACTGAGTTTTTCTCCTGTTAAATAACAATAATAATTAAACTTACTTTCTAGGGTTTCTTTGGGAATTAAAATAACTAGTAGAAGTAGAGATTCTTGCACTTGGTAGATTAGTTTCCTTACTTCCCTCTATTCTCTCTGTATTAGTCAAGGTTCATCAGAAACACAGAATCAATAGATTGCATACATGTGTGAGCAAAAAGTGTGAGGAAGAGGAGAAGAAAGACAGATTTAGTTTAAGGTATTTGCTGAGACTGATAAGTCTAAAATCTGCACAGCACTCCTGTAGGCTGGAGAAGAGATGATGATATAGTTTCAGTCTAAAGGAAGTCTGGCAGCAGAATCATTCGTCCTTAGAAGACCTCAGTCTTTTCTCATAAAGCCTTCAAATGATTGCATCAAATTATGACAGCATTCTGTCTTACTGAAGGTCTAGCTAAATATTAATCATATCAAAAATATCTTCCCAGCAACCTCTACATGGGAATTTGTCCAAAAGTTGGGGACTTTGGTCAAGCCAAGTTGGCACATAATGATAAGCATCACACCTCCATGCAGCAAGCAATACCACATTTCAAAGCAAAATATCCAGATATTCCATACTCTTGTATAGCAGAAATTCTATTCCATTTGCTCAAAGACAGGTGGGAAGATTCGAAGTCCTGCAATAATAAAATAGCCTTATCCTAATGTAATTAAATTTAATTAAACATTTTTATTAAACATTTTGGTAGATATTCCCCTCCTAAAATTAATTTATATATCCTTTTATCACCAGACCATAGGAGGAAATAAAGAGTGTTATGGGAAGCTTGTGTTATAATAGTTTTTCTTATTGCTATAATAAGCTTTCTTTATTGTAACAGAACCTGATCAAATTTGAGAAGTCGGGAAATGTCTCCCTCAGAAGATGCTATTCAGGTTGGGGATTCATGTAGGGGTATATGTTAATTACACTTTGGAGGTGGTGAGAGAGAAACTAATATCCTAATAAAGGAATAGCTTATACATGGGCTCTGAGGCATTGACAAAACTTGGCACTCAATCGTGAGTCATCAGGAGATGGAGATAAAGAGAGCAAAAAAGAGCCTTTCCCACCACTCCAATATTAAGACAATTATATAGAATAATGAACTTAGAAAATGACCAATTTGTTTCTTGGTATACAGTTAACTAGTTATCAAACTTAAGGAAAATTTTATCATTTCTACATCTATAGATAAATATGAGTTTTCAGGTGTTGCTTATCAATCTATATATTCTCAAAATTCATCAAAAAATGAAAAAAAAATAGAAAAATTAAAGAAAGACCTTATACTGACTGTAGTAGATATGGTAGATTGAAGCTTGAAATCTGTTACACGTTCCTAACATGAGTTTCAGTACTGTCAATTTTGAAGTGCTAAAATCAATGTGTTTCACACTTCCCTGTAGGCAGGGTTTTTGATATCATTTAATTCTAGCTTATTAGACATTGTTATAGAAGATGTGTAAGAGAGATGCTCTTTCTGCCCTAAGAATGGACAGTAAAGCATTTTGTCTTTAGGGCATTGTTCCATTATGAAGATTGTCAAAAGCCAACATAGCAGTTCAGTTTTGGGCTCTAGCAGTTGCTCTAGTTTTCAGCCAATATTTCAGATGGAATTTCTTTCTCTCTGATTTTTGGGGAAGAAGATTATTATCAGTTAGTACTTAGTGACTTAAAACAACAATGTTAATGATTCTAAAATTATGTTGATTAGATAGATGGTTCTTCTGATCTTTGGATTCCAGTTCAGGACTGGATGGCCACATCTCAGGTTCATAGTGGGTATGTCTAGCCATCACTGGGTACAGAAGGAATAGCTGTAATCACAGGGCTTGTCTTCTGTGATCTTTTACTTTCCAGGAGCCAGGCTTAATAGTAAGCTTCTTTGAGTGTTCCATTGGCCAAAGCAAATCTCATGGTAAAGTTGATTGAGAACAAGGCTATAGTATTTTAAAGATAATCTCATCCAGAGGCTTTTTAGTAACTCTTAAATCTGGGCTGGCATTGTTATTTATTTGCAAAAATAGAACTTGGCAAAATAACAAGCAGTTTGGGATCCTAAACATAAAAAGGCTTTGCAGTTTCTACAATTACTCTTTGAAATATCATGTGCTATGCTACAAAAGAAGTTAGTTATGAAATTCTGCTGCTTATTAGAAGTTATACAATAATAATTTTTTAAAAAAATATTTATCTGAAACACTGTAATTCTAAGCATTGTTTGACTCTCAGGTTCATTAATCATCAATTCAGACAGAGTTCCTGAAGTCTGTTTCATGAGTGCTGGCTTGGTTGAAGCAGAGAACACAGCACTGTGGATTGGAAGACCCATGAATTAGCATTTTCTCAAGCAAATCCAGTGTTGGTAAAAGTAAACAGTTTTTGATGGGGTTTTCTTACATTTACAGTATTAAATTTCTAGTTGCTTTACACTATTACTAAATAATCACTTTTAAACTTTACCAGAATCTCCCCTTTATGTAACAATAGTATACTTAGTTGTGAGAGGTAGACACAGATAAGGACTGATTTGTCTGAGTCTTTTCTAAAGAACAGTCACATGAATATATACAACTTTAAAAATGGAAGCAAACTTAGAAATAGAGGTCCAGAAATCAAAATCTCAAGATTCCTTTAGTGATCAGACAGCTTACAAAAATGTGAAGTGACCACACATAAACTAATTCTGAGTGGCAGAGACTGAAGAGAACTGATGACCCTATCCCCTGACTGAAGGCATTTAAACTTTAAAAAATGCTTTAAAAAGTAAGATAACACATCAAAACATTTCTTCAGGAAGATTCAGGTCTGCTGGTTTATGTTTCTAGAACTTGCTTATGAGATATGTTAATAATGAAGAACACAGGATTCAAAGAATGGATGTGTCTCATATAAGGCCAGCAGTACATGAATCCTATGAAAATATTCTGGCTGGAATACATGGGCAAATGATTCAATGACCTTCTATTAAACCAAATAACAAATTTATTTATCATTTGATATAATATAAATATTTAAGAGATAATATTTTAAAGCAAAACTATAAGATATAGATATTAGACACTAAAGATATTTATGGATCTACAGTTAGATTACTGTAGGATTCAGCTTATAATAATGTAAAAAATTATAAATGAATAAAACAATTTCAAATTCTATGCCAAGGATCAAATATAAATTATTGGAATTATTTTATTTGACCAAATACTACATTCCGAAAAAAAGTATTTATGGAGTAACTAATTTGAATGAATCCAGAACTTAATCCATTATGTGTCATCTCCCATTTATAGAACACTTAAAAAACCTAAATTGAAAAACCGATATACCGCATAGGTTAACTTTGAAATAAATGTTTTTTTATGTTTTTAAAGTACTACTCTTTTGAGAAAATAGGTGAATAATTAATGATAATATTTATTAATATTATATAAAAGCTTGGCTATAATACCTAACCTAGCTTAACGTCCCTGTGTCAAAATCATTGATATGCATGTAGAATTGAAAACTCGGAATTTAATGGGTTAAAATGAATACAAACATATATTCAATATTAGCAAAAATAAGCCCCAGCTTATGATGATGGTGATGTCAATGACAGCTAGACACTATTGTGTAATTATTATGATATACAATACTTGGTTAAACACATTGCACATGAATTTCAACCCTATTAAATCCCAACAGAGTTCAGTTTCATAAGTTCTGTTGTGGGTTGTCTTCCTCCAGAGATATACAAGTTATACTTAGATACTCTAGTGTATTAAAATTAATTTCATGAAAATATCTTGGATTCTAGCTAAAGATTTGAGAGAATGAATATCTTTCTTACCCTTTCTTCCAAATCTTGAAACCAATGCTTATAACTAAATAGATATAAAGGTAAACACAACCTCTCCATTTACAGGATAGAAATGAAATCACAATACTCACCCCTCAACACAAACTACAGAGAACTTACAAATACCATGAAATATGGATGATGTCAAAGAGCAACACTTTATGGCTCACCCTCAAGCAAGGACAAAGTTCCCTAGTACTCTGGTTAGTAAAGAGAGTTGACAGCTCCGGAGGCTGAAGCATGAGGATTATGAGTTCAAAACCAGCTTCAGCAACTTGGCAAGTCCCTAAGCAACTCAGGAAGATGCTGTCTCTAAATAAAATATAAAGGGGGGGAGGGGGGCTGGGGATGTGACTCAGTGGTTAAGTACCCCTGGATTCGATCCCAAGTACCAAAAAAAAAAAAAAAGAGAGAGAGAGAGAGTGTGCTGAAGATGAGGCTTGGCAAAGGCAGAAGGGCAGAAATCCTGTGACTAAAATGTTCCAATCTGATTTATACACTAGGTGCGTGAATACCAAAAAGTGAGACATGTGCTCCTACCGAAACACCAAAAAGGAGAAAAAAACAGGAAGAATGGTTATAAGACTACACACTGTGGAACTGCTCTGACTTATTCACTTACAAGCATACTCGATCCATAACTCCCCCCGCCCTCCAAAAAAAACCCTCCAATTTTCTTTTCCTTGTGTAATTTTTCAACAAATATTTTGAGTCAGTAAAGTAAGATGGTGCAGGGCACATACTTTGGGGACAGTCACCACTCTGCCTCTGAGATTCCTCAGAAACACTTAGTCACCACTCCCATCTTTCTCATTTAGGCCAGAGTGGCATAAAAAACACCAGGATAACAGGAGATATCTGCCATAGTTCAGGCTGCTATAACAGAGTTCCATATACTGGATTGCTTATAAGTAAGAGAAATTTATTTTTTCAGAGTTCAGGAGGCTGGAACAGGGGCCAGCATGGTGAAGTTCCGGTAAGAACCCTTTTCCAGGTTGTAAACCACTGTCATACTGTTGAGTTCTACATGGTGGAAACAGAGTTATCTGGTTCTCTGGTTCTTCTTATAAGGGCTCTACTTCTATTCATAAGAGCTCCATTCTTATGACTAATTGGCTTCCCAAAGATCCCACAACCAAATATCATCACAGTGGGATTAGGACTTTGGGGGTGATATAATCAGCCCATAATCATAATAATATTGTAATCCAAATATCGAACATCTCATACATCTTTATGTAACTCATATAAATACAGATTTTGAGGATGATGATCCATAAGTTTTAAGTAGTGATGATACTATAAAAAATGTGCTTAAAATTATTTGTTATATTCTATAAACATCTTAGACATACTAGGATAAACAAATCAGGACAAATGAGAATACCTACCCTTAAGAAATGGACAAATATCAATCATCATATTTAGTTTCATTTTAAAATAACCCTTTTATTCCATAAATGTGATTTCCATGTTCAAATAATGTTGACATAGTGATTTTCCTATTGACTCTCATGCTTTCAGTGACAATTAAATTGCACAAAAATCATAACATAGAAGATGTTTCAAATATTTATCTATAAATTACAAGAAGTGTATCTTTACCTTAATCCAACAGTCACAATATGTGGCATACTAAAATGTAGTATACTAAAATACTAGAATCATATTTGACTTTTTCATATTTAATAATGAAGTTCCTAGATAAAGAAGAAAGAGTAAAAGACCAAATACTTGGTTCAGTTCTTCCTTTTAAACACATGTTCAGCTTGCTCATTGATAGCTATACTATTTCTGCTCTTTAAAATTATTTCTAGTCAAAGCTATTAATGTCTCCTAAAGAATAAAGGCAAAAATTTCAAGAAAGCATTCTGAATCCTATCTTCTTTAAAAGCAAAATGTTTCATACTAACTCTTAATCTCTATAATGCACTATCTTCCTGGGCAGAACACATTGATAATAATGGCAGATCGTGGCAAACAATGGCAATTTATAAAACACTGTATTAGATGGACCTGAATGGATTTTTTTTTTTAAGTCCTGGGATTGAACCCACAGTCTTGTGCATGCTAGGCAAGTGCTCTACCACTGAGCAACACCCCCAAGATTTGAATGAATATTTTTATCCTATCAATCACAAATGTATAATTCCTAAAATAATTCATAAAATATAAAGATTTTTATTGTCTTAAAACATGACCTTGGATCAATTCCTAATTTATTGTGAAATATTTTGGTAAAATATTTTAGAACTCTATGAAGAAAAAAACTTGATTCAAAAATCAGGAACCACTTTCCAACAGGTTTGTGAAATGGAAGTGAGGGGTAACAGTACTAAAAAATATGTAATGGATACAAAGTATAACTTATTTACAAAATGCAATAAAATCTCTTTCTCTAAGTAAAAAATAGGGCAATATCTGTTTTGTACAATTAACAATGTCCTCATCTTTTAATGTCTTTACCTCTTTCCCATTGTTATGAGACATTTTTAAAACTAAAATAAATAGCAGTACATAGTAACCTGTGGAAACAATCAAAGGAAACAAAGGGCCTTTAAAAAATATAACTTCTTTTTCAAAGTCTAGTCTTCATATCTGTTTATAAAACTTTAGAGAAATTAATTGGAATAAAAGAAGTTAAAATAATAAATCACTTAAATTTTTCTTATCTATTCCAATTTTATCACTTTGCTTAATATTATTGAAGTTGATAAACTATATTTATTGGAAATGAACTGTCCATTTGACAATTAAGTTCATACCACATCTAAAAAGGAACTTATGTTTATCATGACATGAAAACATCAATTCTTGAAACCTTAAGAGTTAATGTTTCTCTCTTTCCATTTTCTCTTATATGTGAATAGTTCTAGAATAATTATTTTATAGTTAATTTGTGAAATTGAGTCAATAAAGGCATGAAACTTTATTTTCATGATTCCCTGTGATGTTAATCTATATCATAATAGTTATTTAATAAGACCAAAATGATATCTTCATAGATGATATATTGTGATCTAAATTTTCTATAAAGGTTGATTTTATATTCTAATATGTTTAAATATATACAATCACCATTTTTGTACAGATACTAGAATAAAACCTTCAATTTAACTTTATGACTCAAAAATATTTAATAAGTATTGAAAGAATATATGAAAGCATTTAAGCAATAATAAAAAAATACTGTATTTTGCCCATTCTTGTTTCTCCTTTTTCCTTTCACAGTGCCAAGTTGTATTTTAAACTTTAGATTTTTTTTCCTCTTTTTAAATTTTTGCACTGGGGATTGGACCCCGCTTTATCACTCATCTACATCCCCAGACCTCTTAATTTTTTACACTTTGAGACAAGGTTCCTCTAGGTTGCTGAGTGTCTAAGTTGCTGAGACCTGGAACTTGGGAGCTTCCTGCCTCAGCCTCCCAAGTCACAGGCATGTGACACTGTGTTGGTCTTTAAATACTAGATTTTGTATGCTTTGGGGGGAAAAAACTTCTAAAAGGTGACATGTAACCATAGCTTTTAATTCCTCACCAAACTGTTACTTGAGCCTCAGGATCCTAGCCTTTTCCTCTCAACACACAACCATTGAGTACTCCCAAAGATCTTGCTCTGTCCTGTGGACTTCACTTCATTTCTCTATTCATCTTAGAGAATGTGGTCAGTTTTAATAATATGAAATAAATTATTCCTCTGAATATTAACTTAGACTGCTTTCTCCAATTGTTTCATATCCCACCCCCCCCCAAAAATTATTAAGAACCAATTACACAAAAGGAACTATTCTAAGCTCCTTAGATTTATTTTATTTGGGGTAAATCCAAAGCTATAAAGTGACAGAGATCCACTATGAAGGTCAGCTGGCTTTTCCACCAGTCATTGCCAATTTAATTATCTGCCAAAACCTTCGACACATCATGTCTGCACCATTCTTGACCCAACTTGAACTTGCTCAAGTTGCAAATTCCTAACTTGTACCAATGCCACAGTCATCAAAACTCAGGCCTTTTCTTTCACTCTGGAACATCATTTGTAAAATTTATAGGCCTTTTTCATTTTAGTTTCCTCAAAATGATCACAGTGCTTTTTTTTTTTTTTTTCATTGCTTGCTTTTTAATCAGTACTGGTTTTGTTCCACTACCTTTGGACTACTACTGAAGCCCCACCATTGGTCCCCTTAAAGTACTCAGTTCCCTATTCTCCTTCACAACTAGCTTAATTCATCTCACTTCAACTTCATTCCACCTCTAGCCTCTTCATAACTTTTGCCTGCCTCTTCTTACCCTCATCAAAATTCCTTCTAAAGCTCCCTACTACCATGAAATTAAAACCCAAAGCATTTAACTTAAATGAAAAACTCTTGGATCTGATCCACTGAAGTGTACATGAGCCCATTTATTTTCTAATTCAATTTCTACTCTACTCAAGAAAAGTCTAAAATATTCTCTTACGTAACCTGTGTTAAATCTGTTTCATTCAATGAAATTAATTTGTGCAATCTTTGAAAGTCCAATCTAAGTCATAGTGGTCATGGGCCATATGGATCTTTTCTTTTGCATCATCTATAATGTTTTCTTCCTCCTAATGATGGCAAAAATCTTAAGTGCTCTTATCATTTGAGGTACATATTAAATACATTCCCTATTAATATTCCATAGCTCTGATTTCAATGCCAAGAATATAATATATGAATAAATACCTGTTTGTCATTACTAGTTAATGTAATACTATAACTGATGGTACTTCTTAGAAAATTAAGTTCCCAGCAATATTTTTGTACATAAAATCCTTGAACTCACAGTGCATTATATCATCCTGAAATGTCACATTTTATTATAACCAGTCCTAATGTGTGAGAAATGACTACAAGGTGCTATGAGAATGGAGAAAAAGGCACAGTACCAGGATGGTAAAGTCTAATTTATTGGGGTCTTCTTGACAGAAGTATAGTCCTGGTGACGAGATTAGAGAATTTCGGTAACAGAACAGGGTCTTATAAGGCTACTTCATCCAAGCCAGAATGTCCTTGGTATATTTCAAGCTAATATTAAAGATGTTAACACATTCCTGGCACCAGCAGCTCCATGGTCCAGTCACAAAGCTCCTCTACTACTATGATCATTTTATTTATTTACAATCTGTTGGAAAACTATGCAGGTAAAACTGACCAGGCTTATTTGGGGGATATCATGTTGTTTAGGACTCAAGATGGCTACAGTCAGGTCAAGGTGAATCTATACACTATATGTTTATATATATATATACACCACTACATCTACCACTATTGAAACACAGCATAAGCTAAACTAACTTTGTGCTGAAGAGAAGAAATGTATGACAGAACTCAATTCTATTCCCAGAAAAAAAGCTTAAAAATTAGAATTAGTATATAAGAGCAAGTATAAAACAATATTTCTTGCTATGTCACTGCAGCATTGAGTTAAAGATGAGGCATCTTAAAAGCAGTCCACTGTGGTTTACTTCACAAGAGTTTCAAGCTCTTCTTTTAATATCACTCTATTTAATATGTCCTAAAATATACCTAGAAATTCAGATATATGAAACTAAATTTTTAAAAGGAAGGAATATCAACTTGAATGACTTTGGATGATTTATAACTTGGAAGGACAATTCACATCCTCAAATTCTGATGTTTCCTACACTGGGTAATTGAGCATATAATGGTTATTTATTTTTTAAATTAAATTAGGAAATTAAATGTTTTTTACTGGGAACTGAGCATGCAAGCTCATTTAACATTTCCAACTGAAGCATTGCAAAGTTATCAACATACTAAATGAGAATAGAAGAATGAATATGTGAAATCTATATTCATGTGAAAAGGTAAAAACTTCAAGTATTAAAACATATTGTAGATTATTTTTATATACTTTACATTACAAAATGTATAACAAATAAATTACATAATAAAATTATAGGCTTACTATCAACTTCTGAGTTCAACATTAAGATTCTGCTGGATATGATATTTGCTATTACTGTAATATTGTTTATTGCCTAATGTTTGCTTATATGAATTACCTGGAGATTTTACCATAATGGTCTGTGCCAACTATCAAGTTCTAGCCTTCTTTTGGGAATTTATGTTAATTAAATTGAAATCCAGTATTAATCAGTGTTACTCATATATTGCATATAAATTTCAGCTGATATTCTACAGTTAAGAATTCTCAAATCTTCTTTTCTTTTTAAAGGTAGATCCCTATGGCAAAAGAAAGCAAGTATTAATAGTAGTTAATCCTTCCTAGTGGTTCCTGTGCATGGGGGATCAGTGTGAAAGATGGGTACTGCTGTGTTAACTTTCATTACTCCAGCTGTTAACCAGATGTTCAAAATGAGTAAATTGCCCTGGAATGGTTTCCTAAATTCTTCTTCTTAATCTGTTAAATTATGCAAATGTTGGAATATTTTTAATCATGCACCTAAAGCCCTTCTATATAGTTAGCAAGATATAAGCAGTCTGGGATAATTCAAATAGAATAACTTTGGAATGATGAAGTATAAAAGCAATTAGCATTCAGACTAAAATTTACATATGCTTTCCTACCACATGTAAATATGAAAGAAAACTAGAAACATTCAAGAAAACTAGAAAAAAAATGAAGAGAAAATAGAAGGAAAACATTTTCTGATGTATTTTTCCGATAATAATTTTAAAATTATCTTATTTCTTTTGCCTTTGACTAACATTGGCCTACACCAATGTCTCTGAATTACCTTGCTTAAAATAAATGAAGTAGCTGTTCTTTTTATGAAGAAAAATAATTTTGTTTAGATTACTTCCTCTCAAAAAACTCTTACACCCCTAAAATATTGAGTCACTATCATTGTTTTAAAGTTTGCATCAGCTTGCTTTTCAGTAATTGCTACTATAATTATGAAAATTCCACAAAGAATTGTTTTAATAAGAATCATTCAAGATTTTATTCTTTTTTCCTAATAGGATAGTAATCATTTTCAGTGCCCAGGTAAATAAATATTTAGATTTTTAAAAAATATTTTAATGACAAAAAGTAAACAAAACAGTCCCAGAGCTGGGAAATGAACTTTTACCTCTCTTTCTTTATATATACATCCTGTATTTTCCAGTACTAAAGATACTTAATCTAACTACAAACGATTTTTATTGGATATAAATGACATCTTACCAACTTAAAATCATCAACTTATACAAGAAAAGATAATTGTAATCTAGTTTTATTTTGATCCTCTACAATCATAATTACAGAGAAGATTAAGCACCTAGTTGTGTTAATGTAGTGCTAAATGAAGTTCAAAGCAATTAAACTGCAAAGTATTTAACATCTATCTCCCTATAACCTAAGACTTCATATTTTTCTAGAACAAAATATTAAAAAAATATGTTCATACCTACATGAACATTTACATTAATTGAAAATATTAAAAAATTATATTAATGAGCAAAAGGTATTTCATAAGCTTTGCATGTCTCAAAGCTGGTCAAAATTTAATGCACAAATTTTAATCACTTGGAGGTTTCCTGGGAAAGATGAGGCAAGAGTTCTCCGAAAAATCAACTTGTTGATTAAAAGAAAAAAGGACCATTATTATTGCAGATCAATGCAACCTTATAGCTTGGGAAACTCTCAAAGTTGGAAGGAACATTAACTGACCTACTAAACATATCTGAGGATATATACTTTGGAAGGCTAAAACTTTTTCAGCAACTTTTGGATTACTGAAAAATACTAGATTGTATTTATCTTTAGAGTGGTGATATAGGGAAAAGTGTAAGAGCATGTACTTGAATTTAGTTTTGCCCCTTCTCCAAAGGCCATTGGGCAAGTCATTTAACCTCTTTTGTCTTGCTTTTTGTCTGGAAAATGATAGTTATATTTGGTACCTCATGGAACTCGCAGGAAGCCTGAAACCTAAGATTTTACTTGACTCACAGGAAGGGGTTCATTGACATTGTAATCATACATTATACAAGTAAACAAGTAAATGAGTCTACAAAGAAATAAAAAAATATATAGTCTAGTATCTGTTTTGTTCCATTTGCATTCTCTTTAAAATACCCAGTGCTGATCCAAATTTCTATGAATAGATTTCTAAAGTAACCATTACCCACAGATGTCTATTTTACAGAAAAGTTTATTACATTAGGGGTTATGTTATACAAAGCCAGTTGTAGCAAGTTATAATTAGTCAAAATAAATATGTTAAGCTGACATGACCTGAATTAAGTAAGGTCTGTATAAAAAATCAGAATAGAGTTTCACCTATTAATATTGCTCCACTTATTCCAAAGCATAAAACTGTGTTTTCAAAAAGTTTTACCAAGTAATTATATTTGTCAAAAGTCTTCAAAAGTATTTTAGGTATAAATTAAGTGTTTTGTTTTTCTACTAATTTGCTGAGTAATCTCATCAGAACTGTACCATAGCTTGCTACTAGATTACATTTGTCCTCTTAAATAATCTAATCTAAGACCCATAGAGGACAGATTCCTATAAGTTTCAGGAATGTTACAAAAATATTCCATGAAATTAAGAAGCTCTATCTACATTATTCCATATTTTAGTCTGTTTGTAATTCACCTAAATTGCATTCCTTAAATATTAACACATTTAATTTTTAATAACTTAATAGGGAACAGAGACCATACTTATTTATGTGTTGCCTTTGCTTCCTAGAAAAAATAATATGTAAAATTAAAATTTCTCCCAATTTCTTTTAATATAAATTTTAATATAAATTTTCAAAAAGATGCCATCTATGCTCATTCTCCTCTAATGCTAGCTTTTGACTTTGGGAAGCAAAAGGTAAAAAAAAAAAAAGGATGTGTTTATTTTTAAGCTGCTTGTCTGACTGATGTAAGAGTGAAGCTTATTATGAAGTGATTCATTAAATTTCTGATCTTCATCTACAGATGAGGAAAGATGGAGCTGAATAAAACTGAACTCATTATGCTTCATTTACTGTGAGCACCCTAAACTTAAGGTATGCATTACTTTTAAAAATCTGAATTAAGAGAATGACCTATTCCTACATTATGTGCACACCAATCCTGTTTTCTTTTTGTACATAACACATTAAAAAAATACACAGATTTGACCTCTATTTTACACATGAAGAAAATGTGGTTCCCAGATATGAAACAAACTGCCAAAGATCACAAAGCTAGTGGAAGGGGAGCTGGGAATCAAGTTCCAAAATGTTTCAATATGAAGCTGAAATTCTTACTCCTTCCATTGACATACAAAATAGAAAGGAAACCCAAAGAATAAATGTTTTCTCAACAGAAGATCAGACTCTTAAAAATGTCAAGCCCAGCAAATCATTCAACAATTTGTGATTTCTATCATCAGGGGACAGATCCATTATTTCCCATACATGCCCATGAAATAAACTAATAAAAAGAAAACATTTACTAATTTATGTTGGCAATAATAACAACAGCAGCAATTTGGATACCACTCTAACTTCTAAATGGCTTTCATGTTTTGTAGTCTTATTTCCCATACAATTCTGTGATGATCTTTTGTTTGTTTGTTTATAAAAGTGTAAACTAAAACTGTCAGAAGAAAAGATGTAACTTGGCCAAAGTTGCTGTAATGGCAAAATCTGACCCAGAAGGCAGTTCTTCAGCCTTCTAATCCAAAAGCTCTCAGAAATCAAAGGACTATAGTTACAAATCTAGCCTCATATTTCTAACTCTTGTTTGTGTCCAAAAGTAAGTTAAACAAAACTGAAAATAAAAACAAATAATTTTCAGAAAATTAAATGTGGATTCATATTTTTGCTATTTTCCTACATTAAGCCTATGAATAAATTTTTTAAAGGAGGCAGCAAGTAAGAGATTTTCCAAGAAAAACTACTCTGAAGGAAAAGAGATTCATGGAACACCAAGACATAAATGATAGCTTGTTTCATTTTAACATTTGTACCAATCCTTAGAAAGAAATACGAATACAAATCTTAACTTGATATAACCAATCAAATGTGAATCCATTTAAATTCTAACAGAATTAAGAAACAACTAGATCAAAAGCATGTACATATTGACAAGAAATATTCAGATGATTAATTAGGTGGCCAAATAAAATCAAATAGCACTGATTAGTTCATTTTAAATGAAAAAAGTGGTAATGTGTGAAAAGTGGTTCATTTTTAAAATGAAGAGTAAAAGAGAACAGATACGTCAACTCAGATGATGTTTATCAGGAGCATGTACTCAGGAAAATAAAGAATAAAAGAAACAGTGCATTTCTGTAGACTGAACAATCCAGGAGATATTTTAATTTCTCCAATGTCTACAAATAAATGAGTTAGTTTTTATTATGAAGGAAAATTATATTTGTTTTAGTACAGAAGCCTAATGCTGTAAAGTCTTCCAGTCATCCAATTAATGAAATTAAACGTTTATTCAGCTTGTCCTACACAGTCCAGGCATTGATGTGTTTTGTGTATACGTGGCCACCTATCTTATATGTACCACCTCATTTAATCACCCCACTTCCTTACTAAAATAAGCTTCTCTTCACAGGAAAAGAAAAGCAACAAAAAACAACCATGAAGTTTAGAGAGGTGGGCTGGGATTGTAGCTCAGCGGTAGAGCGCTTGCCTCGCATGCGTGAGGCCCTGGGTTCGATCCTCAGCACCACATACAAACCAATAAAATAAAGACATTGTGTCCATCAACAACTAAAACAAATTAAAAAAAAATAAAATAAAAAGTTTAGAGAGGTGTGTCATATTCTGAAAGCCACAGAGCTGGAAATGAAGAAACTAATATCTGAACTCAGGGATTCTGATTCTTTATCATCATGACACATTGTCTCTTGCACTGACTTTTTTTCTTTTACATTAAAAATAACTTTCATAAGGAAATATCTAAAACCTGAAGCTGAATTTATAGCTATGGAATGTGTGGAATCTGGTATAAAGTTTCTAAGGAAAAGTCAATGGTTACAGAGAATTTAAGACTGTTATTTTGTTAAACATATAAATGTGAGTTATTCAGAACTTAAACATAGACTTGTTTTTTTAAAACTGAAACTTGTTTTCAACTTTTAGAAACATAATTGGCAAAAGATTTATTCTTAAATCTTAAACAAAACTTTAATATCTTATATCCAGAGAGATCCACAGAATACTACCAGGAATGCATTTGTTAAAAAGACTCAAGTGAATTTTCTAAACTAATCAACTTAAAGTTTAAGGCTTTCATTGCAAAAATATTTTTATTTATTTATTTTTTGTCATTCCTGTGATCTTCTCTGTTAAATGTATATTTAGTAGTTAGTAAATGCATTTTAACAAGGAGTATTTTCAAACTTTTGAAAAATATCCCTTTCATTTTATATATGCATATAACATTTGTAAGCATTTAATGACAAGTAGTTACATAAATGTGTGTAGACATATGAGAGATACACACATGTGGGAACTGAACAGGTAATTCGCTCCATTCCTGAGTGGTTTGCATACTCTTCTTTGACTCCTGGAGCATATCTCATATAATTAATGAGCATATCACAATCCAAACTTATTGAGAATAGAAAAGCCAGGAAAATAAATAGAAAGCACAGCCCCTGAGCAGGCTTGCCAGCATGCTACTAGCATTGGGAACAACTATTTTCTCCCCAGTCAGAAAGGCAGAGGTTTGTTTAAAGTTTACATCAGTGTATTTGCCCTCCCACCTCTCAGAGGAGGTAAGAATACTTCCTTGACAAAAACCCACCTACTCAAAGGGGAGGTTAATTTTTGCTACATAATTAACCTCACAAGAAAATTGTTAAAATTAATGAAGCAGTGCTTAGTTAGAAGCACCCCGTGAACTAGTTCAGAAATATTTGTTTACAAAAAACAACTACACGTCTATTAACAATGCATTCTGTGGAAATTATTACAATGTCTATACACCAAGATTTTTAAGTCATATTATACATATACGTATTATACAAAATAAAGCAACAAAGGCGAAGACAGGAAGAGAGGGAGGGAGGGAGGGAGGAAAAGGGAAAGGAAGAAAACAAAGTAGAACACAAAAAGGAAGGCAGGTAGAAAGAAAGGACACAGGATCAGAGTAGAACAAGTTCGCACCACTCAGCAAGAACCACCATACTAGAAAGAATGTTTTCCACAGTTCTGCAACAATCACAGCTCCACATAAAAAGACCACAATACCCTCTCTCTAGTTTTAAAATATAGAAAAACTCAAGAAACTTTTTGAACAAATATTGAAAGAATGGTCTCATAAGATTTTTGTAGTTATCTTAGTATCAAACTATTTCTAACCAGATTAAAACAAGAACATTTTCATAAATAGCTAAAATGAATTCCAGAGTGTTAAAGAAAGTTCAGATACAGCTACCTGCAGAGTACAATCTGAATATATGAGGATGAGTTCCCCAAAATGTGACACACTGATATGGCCATCACATTATCACAGTTGAATTAGAGAACACATCACCATTAAACACCTCTTAGCACAATCACAATGACTATTCCTCCTCAACTAGACATTGAATAAGTCACATTAGGGTAGGTTAAGCTGCAATTAAAAAAAAAAAAAAAACTCAATGTCTCCAAAGAGGAAAATTATTCCTTGTTCCCTTGTTCGAACTTCACAGCCATCACAGATTTGCAAGAGCTTGGGGGTAGGAGCTCCTCTCACTTTAGCATTTCAACAACTCTGGCTGATAGAAAAGTCCCTTCTCTTGAGGTACAGGTCTTCACGACAGAAATAGAGACCTTTGTGATTTTACTTCAGCAACTGCAATGACCCAGCTCAGAAATGAGCAGCATTACTTTTGTTCACAATTCATTGGACATATTCATATGATCCCATACAAAAATTAATGGTCAATAAACAATTGCTCTATGTGTGCAGAACTGGAGAAGTCTGAAACTATGTGGTGAAGAGCAGTAATGACAATACCAATGGAATGTCAATGCTAATAAGTTTTTTACTGTTGATTTAGAAATGTTCTTCAGTTGTGCAAGTCCATTATGGATGAATAATCAGAAGAATTAAAAATAACTTCTATTGCTATAATAATTTTCATTTATTCCAAGAAGTATGGCAGTTTGTAACTGACTTATTGATGTCAAAAACAAATAAACAAACAATAAAAGAGAGAGCCAGAATGAAAACAACACAAATATAATACTTAACAAAAATTTGAAATTAGGGCTTCTGAATATTTCACAATGTAGATAAAAGGATTCTAAATATGTATTCATATTTAGCTAGGGAAACTAGTATGTGAGAAAGAGATTTGTTTAGGGTAAGCTAATTTGTGGGGGGAAAGGAGTATTTGGGAGTACGTGATGCAAGATGTAAGAGTTTTCATATCCAAATGAATAGAGAGAAAGATGGAGAACTGTGGTGCTTCACTCATGTCCCACATGGAGCCTCAGGGCAAACTGGCTTTAAATATATTCTGAAGGAAGTGTTTGCATGATAGGAATAAAAGGTAGGTCATGAGCAGGTCTCGTACCAGACAAGTGCAGCAAGGAGTAGATAAGCAGGAATCTCATCTCTGGCCTGAACCCAGCATGGCTTTGCTATAAATGGGCTCTGCCAGATGAACACAGACACATTGATGCCTAGGAGGGAGACAGCCAATACTCACCAGACAGGATGAGACATGCTGGAGAACTGGCAAAGATCACTGAGGGGATACTCCCCAAGAGGGATGGCACAGAACTGAGAAGCACACAGAGGAGGCCAACAGCTTGCATGAGTGGTGGGAGTCAGACCCAGACAAACCTGAGCATTGTCCTGGGTAACAGGAAGCAGGGTATGGAGAAAAACTTACCACAGGTATGTGGGCCATTTGATCTAGACAAGCTATGAATCTTGTTCTGAGCAAAACATAGTAAAAAATAAAATTATAGTTGTGACACATTCTTGGTGATCCAAAGATTGAAAACAATGGTTTCTCAGAGGAAAAATGTTTATAACATCAATTTCTTATGTATAGCATCATGTAGAGACTAAGATTTATATTTCTTCAGTGGTTTTCCAGCAGACTTGCCTTTCGGACCAAAATAGGAAGGAGAGACCGATTAAGGCAGGCCTCTTGGCCTCCTTCAACCAAAACACCCCTAAATATGGACTTAAATAAGCATTCTTAAATATTAGCTTTTATTTACTGAGAGAAAAACAAGTTCTACAGCTAAGGGGAAGGGTTGTATTATTTCGTATCCTACCATGTACTTACTTCTTTTCCCTAAATCAGTGCTTAGTATTTAGTAGATCAACTTCTGCTCTGCTACTAAATTCCCACA
Organism: Geosciurus inauris; assembly: GCA_004024805.1. Lineage (NCBI taxonomy): Eukaryota > Metazoa > Chordata > Mammalia > Rodentia > Sciuridae > Geosciurus > Geosciurus inauris. The sequence continues at coordinate 64,111 of PVHX01011010.1, forward strand.
GCTCCATTTTTGTGGTTTCTGTGGTCTGAGGATGCAGAGGCCAGAGTCAAGCACATGCAATATTTATTATGCCTAGAACTCATTTGTGCCCTTTGTAACCCATTGAACACCCAAATATGGTCATTGGAAAATTCCACGGAAACCACTAAAGAGAAAAAAGCCATACATTTTTAAGAGAGTAGATTTTTAATACACTACAAGCAAAGCATTGAAAGATTGTATTCTATGCAAATGGAACAGTGGTAATTACTTTCTCATATATGAAAGTAAAGCTTAGTGAAAATTTTTAAAAGGCCATTTTAATTGGTTAGTTTCTCAGGAATCACTTTAAAAATCCACACTATCCATCTTCTCAGTTTCAAAAATGGAGGTCTGCCAAAGAAAGCTGACCACAAGGTAACATGTCTGTAAAGGACACTCTCCTCTCTGGGGAGCTAGAATAAACTATAATTTCTCAGTCTACTGTACAGAAGCAGATCCTTGCAAGTCCTCCAGATTTAGGTGGAAAAATTATATAAAGTAAACAGACTTCCCAAGGTGCTCTCTTTTCCAATATTATTATAAGTAGAAAATATAGGAAGAATATGTCAAAAATATCCAATATACACTAAACATTAGTTATTGTGTTGCCTATTCAAAAAATATAATAAATTTGTATTTCAAAATAAGTTCGGGAAAGCAAAGATGAGTCTTTTTTGTTTTTCAGGCAGTTCTTTATCTCTTGCGCTCCTTTCTGGATATGAAAAGGCAACAAATGATCATAAAGAAAAAAATAAAATACTATAATTTTACTTGTGAAACTATAAGTTTAGCTGCCATGTTTTATTCTTTGGAATAAAACAAAGAAGTAATTTCAAAATGTGTGTGTGTGTGTGTGTGTGTGTGTGTGTTTCTTTGCTTTGAGAAGGATAGTAAGAACAAGAAACAAAATAAAATTGAATTAGCAATGAAAATTCTGTTTTCATTTTACCTTTACGTTTTTATAATGATATAAAATTAGAGCTAAATCTTCATCTGTCAGGAATTTTCATGTCTTAACTTGAGAACCGTAAAGTTACTTGTTTTTACTTGTCAATCACACAGAAATATTTTTGAATGTTCAGGGAAGTTCAAATGTTCCAGTGTTAAATTAGCATTGAAAAAAATATATAATTGGTAGATACAAAGCTAGACAATCAATAAACAGGTCAATATAGCCAAACTTTTCAAGAATCTAAATTCAATAATGGAGTTATTAATATGAAAGATGTATACATGTATATACTAATTTTAGGCTAAGTATAAAAAATTACAATTGACAAACTGGTTAATTGATTTGAATTTTCATAAATTCTTTAAATTCTTCTTATTATTACTATTATCTATTTCTCTATTCACTTTGACTGGTCTATGTGCCAATATGCAAAAGGTTGAAGTATTCTATATAGCCTTTTGCACATTCAATGGAAGTCTGAAAATTTGAAACATTGGTTTCAGGTCATTCTCACAGGTGATCAGAAATCACCTTACTACCACAATTATACACTTCTCTTTTAGGGTTATAGGAAGAAATAGATGCTGTCATTTAAAATAATCTGAGAAGCAAGTAAATTATAGATCTTTTTATTTCAGTTACAAGGCTAGAGACATTACTTCAGGAGGTGTAAAAGAGTGAGAGGTGAGAGTGGCTACCAGAGGCCACCTGATGGATGCCATGACCTCAGATAGAGAGACACAATCTACTCACAGCAAACCACAAAGGAAGAGCTTGGAGGAAAAGACACCTTGGCTTTGTTCTTCTTCTACCTTCAACATGTATAAATCAGCATACCATAAGATAACCAAGAAAACCTAAGACATTGTTTCTCCAAAACATGGATTTCTCCAGATAATAATTAAAAGGTAAAAATCCAAGATAGATCATCTTAGGAAATCTAGACAGACCCTGAACTTGAAACACATGAAGAAGTGTAGACTGAAAACGAAGTTTTTTGAGACCCATATTTATTTCAATAACACATGGTGAACAGAATAATAATTTAATAAATCAAAGTTAATTTGTAAAGACTAGTCTGCATTAAATGCTATAGCAAAGTATACTCTGATTATTTTCCTAGCTAGATTCCAGGTAATTTTTTAAATGATTAGATCTATTAAATATTCCTATATAACAGTGTCATAGAGACTCTTTTTTACATTATAAAGACGTTATTCAATGTAAATTCCAAGAAGAGTTATGTTCTGCTGAAATCACAACCCCATTATATATATACAGATTAGGGTTCTATTAATTGCATGAGATTTGGACTAAATAAGGTTGAAAGAATCTTCTAAAGCTGACAATTTGTGATTCAGATTCAAGTGCTTCAGAAACAACAAGAAAAATCTATGGCTATCCAGTTTTCCAGCTTTTCACTTGAATGAACTTGTGTTAATATTTTTAGAAAAAGGAAGACACTGATCTTTAGCATGTTCTGCATTAATTGACATATGTTAATGGAACAAATAATATA